>CAUYQG010113097.1:0-14081 GCA_963574415.1 Tarsius wallacei
GCAACTTGGATGGATTTGGAGTCGATCATACTCAGTGATTTATCACAGAAACAAAGAACTGGGTTCCATATGTTCTCACTCATAAATGGACCTTGAACAATTATAATGCTATAAGAAAGTGATTGGCAGTAGTGGAAAACAGTCAGGGGAGGTGGGGTGGGATTGGCAGTTGAGGGAAACTGCTAGGGGAGTGAGGGGCATACCTCATCAACAAGAGTACCCGCATGATTAATGTTTATATATCTAACCCTGAATTGTACCCCACATCTCTATAATAAAGAAAAAAAAAAAAGAAAGAAAGAAAAAAAGAAAGAAAGAAATTCTGACATAAATGTTGAAAAATTTAGTCACAGTGTCTTGCTTAGGATTCATTTCTGTTTCCAGCATTTGTAGTTGTGTAACTGAGAATGTCAGCCTTAAAATGGATTCCATACACTCTTCTTTAGCTTTAAAATTGTCCTTTAAACATTTTTTTTCCCTCTCGTTCTCCCTCCAGGTACTTCCTTACACTAAAATGCTTTATCCTCTATGCTTTCTGAGAAATTCCAAAGCCTAATCTTAAAGCTAGTTGAACATGAAGGCCCGGCTATAGAACTGTCCCTGCTTAGGAAGAGCCTCAAGACAGTTAACATACAACCCAGCCACAATCAAAGTAAAGTCAGATCAGGCCTTTGAGAATTCTGGAGGCTAATCCTAGAACAAACTAAGCCTGAGCCTTGATCGTGGAGCCCTCTTACCTGAAGGGATTCACAGAAAATTGACCTGTCACCTGACCACAGTCAAGATTATGCTACCCAGATCCCTGAACAATTACTTGAGATAACCATCAGAACAAAAACACATAAACCCCACACCTTACCTCACCCCAGCACATTTCCCTTTCCAATTTTTCCTTTAAAAACCCTTTCTGACTGGTCCACATTTTGAAATGGTACTTGAGACATTAATCTGCTGTCTCCTCTTGAGGCATATTAGCCAGTATAGTTTAGACATAGATAGATGAATCGCTTGCAGGCAGGTATAAAGTTAGAGCAGGGTAAGTTTCAGATATCTTTCTTATCTGTAAATGACCTTCACTGGACCAGCCAGGCATATCAGACGGGACCACCTTGCAGGTTGCAATGTGAAACTACCAGTGCAGTAAATCACAGAAACAATAGGGAATTACCCAAAACACAGACATGATGTTCCAAGAAAAGCCCAAATATAATTAGATAGTAACCTTTATTATTTAGATGGTACTCATGACCTTAAAACGTAGAGATGGTAATCAAAACTCCTGACCAGATACTGGCAGCCCTCCATTCTTAGCTCATGGTTTACTTAATTATCATTGAAAAAGTATATAAAGCTTCTTGTCAAAGGCAAGCACATGTCCTTTCTCTTAAGGTAACCATGGTTTTCCTTGAGCATGCCCCTTTTATTTCTAATATATATATATTTTAGACCATAACTTGGATTCATTCTGAAATTCCTTTCTGTGTTGAAGTCAAAGAACCCACAGAGCAACTGTATCACACCCTACCCAGCATCACTCTAGAAGCCAGCTTCCTGAATAAACCTGTCTTTCCTTCCACTAATTCTCATCTCTCAAGTTTGACTTTTAGTGGAAAACATCTGGAATTGGATTCCATTATAGTTGCAGTCCTGGTCCTGTGATCACTGCTACAAGTAGGAAAGAGAAAGTTGAGCACTATGGGAAAGAAAGAAAGAAAGAAAAAAAAAAAGATGAAGAAACAGGATTAGTTGTCATTCTAGCATTCTTCTTTACCATCTCTTCTCCAGATTTTCCAGAATAACAGGATAATCTAACAAGTCCTCCTTATGTTAAGTGTGTGCTACCCTTACGAAGTTGTGTAACCCTTCATGCCTTTATCTGACCTTGTTTTAGGCAAAAAAATGTCTCAATTCCCTGTTTCATTTCTTTCTCAAATTATTATTCTGAGGAGGATATCTTTTTGTACATTATTGGACATGTGTAGACATGAGGTCCTTGGTCTGAAGAAATGATGGTTGGACATGAAAATTGGTGCATTATCTTCTGTTTCAGTTTTTTTGTAGAACCTGAATAATGTTCATTTCCCACTGGGTAGGTGAAGCCCAGTACAAAGTCAGTGTCTATTTTTGTGAAGACTAATTTGTCAAGACCCCAGGGCCAACAGCGTTAGTCTCACCTGCCAGTTATGGTGTTCCCCTTTGGGAATCTAGTGCACAGCTGTCAGGAGTCTCTGTCTCTTTTGCTGGCAGGCAGAAAAGTCTTTATTGGCATTTTGGGCCTCAGAAGGTACAAGAGAAACATGTCTAGATTTAACCCATCCCTGCACTGCTACAGTATCCCTTTATCCACTTATTTCATGGACTCAGGCGGCCACCTAAAACAAACACAAACAAAGATATCTGCTTGTTGATTCTAGTGACCTTCAGAAACTGGAAGACAGTTCTTCTGATGGGCATTGACAGCCAAACTTTAATGAATCTGCAAATTCCCAAAGTGATTTGCACATAGCTGTGCCCCATATGAGCATTCCTTTATTAGGCTAGATTTCTATTGCCCTCCTACCTGACTATATAGTTAGGCCATGAGTCAGTCAAACCCCAAACATGGGGGCCTTTACTACTGTTCAATACTCCCACTACTGCTAGGAGAGCAGCATGCCATTCAGCTGTTCTCCTAGCTGAATTCTTTTGCTTTCTTCAGTCAGAGTGGTATCCTTCCAAACACGATGTTGTTCTCTTTGGAACTGCCATCTACAAACCAAACAACCCATTTGTTAGTCAAGAGCTGTTTATAGGGCACTGTTCAAGTGACAATAGAATCTAGCAGCTTCTCACACTTTGCAGAGTCAATTTGTTTACTGGTTTATTATAAAGGCAATGATACAGATAAAGAAACTTAGGGTAAGGTATGGGAGAAGGTTCATGGAGCCTCTATTCCCTCCAGAAATCTCCATGTGATCAGCTATCTGGAGGCTCCATGTTTATCAACTATACAGATAATATTATGTTGTTAGTACTGTGGAGAGAAGAACACAGCAAGATGTGTTGATGAAATGTATATAAGGGGGTATGGAGTAACATCTACGCAGGATATGTTGGGTATGGTTAACTTTACAATTTGGATTAAGAGTTGGCAGATTTGTTCCGTCAAGTCAGATAGCAAATATATATTGGATTTTGCAGGCCAAGAAGATAAAGGATATCAATCCAAAGATATTAAATAATTTATGTGATAAGAGAGAAAACGAAGCCGGGCTCGGTGGCTCAGCCTGTAATCCCACGCTTTGGGAGGCTGAGGTGAGTGGATTGCCTGAGCCAGCAGGTCGAGGCTGCGGTGGCTGGGAGCGGCCACTGCACTCCAGTCTGGGCAACAGAGTGAGACTCCAACTCAAATTAAAAAAAAAAAAAAAAAAAAAGAGAGAGAAAACGAATTTCCATAACATTTTTATTGGTGAATTTAAAAAATAATATAATTGAATAATTTTTTTGTAATACAGAGTAAAATTTTATTTTATTATTTGGCGGGTAATATTTTACTTATTTGATGTTCAAAGTTAGTAGTTCCTGTCTCAAAATTGATTTAAAATGTTCATCTGTTAATGCTAATCTTTAATAAAATGCTGTGTATTTCATCTTTAAAAGTGTCTTTTCAAACAATTAGTTGTTGCCAAATACTGATATAAATCTATGAGCATGTGAATTTAATTGAGCATATTCGATGCTTGGAAGTCATTTCTAGATTTCTATTAGACTCCTCTCTTGATATTTGTCTTTTAGTATGTCATTTTATTTCAGATTCATCATTTCTAATTGAAGGTTAGGTGGAAGCTCCACCATTGCACAGTGAAGTGGATTTTGAAATATAGATATTTCCTTTTCATTTGCATTTAGTTCCCAAGACACTGATGGAACTGGAGTTTGAGCTCATAAAACATATCTGGCCAGATGCAGTGGCTCGAGTCTGTAATCCCAGCATTTTGGGAGGCCAAGGTGAGGGGATTGCCTGAATGCATGGGTTCGAGAACAGCCTGGGCAACTTGGCGAGACCGCTTCTCTATAATAAATCAAAAAATAAGCCGAGCATAGTAGCACATGCCTGTAGTTCTGGTTACTTGGAAGGCTGAGGCAGAAGGATCACCTGAGCTCAGCAGGTTGATGCTGGGGTGGCGTACTGTACTCCAGCCTGGGCGACGGGGTGAGACTCTAACTCAAAATAATAATTAAAAAAAAAAAAAATATATCCACTGCCACTTTGGATAGGAATGGAGATCTCACTTTTTGTCATAAAATTTGATCATGTGGAACGTATATACAGTAGCTTAACACTACGTGAATTTCCAATAACATTGGTTGTTGTTGAAATGACTTTGCCATAAATTTTGTTGTTTTGCCTTGAATTTTAGGTTTAATCCTTTAAGTAAAATAACTAAATCTGCACAAAAATAAATTTTCTAAGCTGTTCTGTGTTTAATAACCGTTGTTGAAGGCAGTTCTTTCCATTTAGAAAAATTTTGTTACTGGGGCTTCAGTTATTCTGCTCTGCTGCCCACTTCCTACAACTATGTTTGTGTCTGGGGTCAAGTGATAGGAAGACAGAGAAAGAAAACAAGTAATGGACTTTCTTGTCCCTTCCTTTTGGGACCACCACCCCTCTGATTGGAGACAAAGGTTCCTTTCCTTCAAACTTTAGGCACCTCGGGACCCTGGCTATTGCCAATGTTTACACCACTGCTATTGAGATTGTGTGAGGGCTAAGGCATAGAACAAAAGAAAAAATAGAGACAAATGAGGGGAAACTCACCCCATTTTCTCTGAGCATTCGAAAACTCCATTCTCAATCCTCAGCACAGAATTTGAGGGTTTCTGGAACTCTCTCTGTTGCCACTTTCATGCTTTGGACTACCTTGGGTTCAGGCTGCATTCAGTGGGAGAGACAGGTTGTAGTGTGCTTACCCCTTCTGACCCAGAATTAGAACCAGCAGGTAGAACATATTATTTTTTCAGCTCTACTTAGAATGAAGGTCTAGACAGGCAGACATATTTATCCTCTGCTTCTATGGGACAGTTTTAAACTAGACCTTTTGAAGGCATTGCCCTTCCCTTCAGCGATCCTTCTTTTATGTGGAGGTGTCCACCTTGATCTACCACCTGCTTCATCTCTAGGCTTTAGGTTTTATCTTTTGTCCTCTGTGTTTAGGGGTTTCTGAAACTCCAACCTTGCTTCAGTATTCTACATAGTTCCCTGGAGTCAATTTTTCTTTATTATTGTTTTTTACTTCTGAGGGTATACATTTTTAAAAAATGAACTCATTCAAGGAAAAGGTAGATTGTTGTAATATTTTATACGGCATTATAAATGTTCTCCTTGTGAAGAGTTTTTTAAAAATATGTAGCTCAGTACACTTGCTGCAAAGAGCAGTTTTGATTGATTTTTTTAATAACATAGATTTGTGGTTTTGATGTGATATGGATAGAGTTCCAAGAAATGGCTCTAGTGTATTAGCCCCTAGTTATGTTACCTTAGTGAATGAATGACTCAGCAACTCTATCTCTAATATTTCTCTTTATGTCTCTGGAAAAATTTTTTCTCAGATATTTTCTAAAAGTTGAGATAAAAATAATTCAAACGGACTTGATTTCATCTATTCATTAGATACATGGATATGCTCCCATTAGATTATAGTTCATTTTCAGTGCTTATTTCAAATAGTATGGTCTCAATGAATATATTTACTGTAATGTAAATACACATGATTATGATGAACATCAATTTCCTTGCATTTGTAAAGTCCATCTCTAAATATACTAAAAAAAATGACAACTTTGGTATGGATAGCTTTCCTTTCTTATCCTATACATTTTGTCCTTCTGTTCTTTCCTCTTATTTACCGTTAGCAAGTTTTTTTCTGCCCCTACAAACCATTAAAAAAAAAAAACCACTATTAGAATGAAGTATTTCTTCTACTAGAAATATTTACATTTTAACTATAATAAAAGTTTTAAGTTATAAGTCTATGATAATAAAACTTCAGGTATCAAAGAGAATTTTTAGAGAAAATTCATCCTAAAAATTAGCATAAGATTGTGGCATAATCCAAAAGGCAGAGCTTTCAGATTTTAAAATTTGGGGCTGATTTATTGAAGAAATTTAGGTTAGAAAGGTGGTTACTTTTCTATTATGCCTGGAGGTTAGCAGTATATTTCAGTTCCTTAATAAAAGCCAGCAATGCGCAGTGAGATTTATAGGAAGAATATTTTAGGAATAGTGAAATACATGAAGACAGCACTTTTTTTCCCAGAACAACGAAGTCATAACAGTGTGACTTCTTTTGGCAAAATTTTTTCAAAGGTTTATAAACCTATTAATTCTTCAGTAAGAGGATTTCATTGGACTGGGTATTAGGTATATCTAGAAGACCTGAAGTGGTAAGTTCTGAGAAAGTTGTAATTTTAGGGTTTTAAATTAGCTTTAACAAAGACTGTAGGGTATTTGAGTTCAATATTCTCTGAACAATGCAAAATTAATGTTTGTGGCTTAAGAAAATCTGGGTAGAGATTAGCCTTTTTATGAGTGCAGAACGTCCTTACAACAATAGATAAGTGGCTGGTGAAAGAAACTGAAGTATTATGGGTGTGTTCCAGTCCAGAAGATTGTTTTCAGTGATTGTATTAACCCTTCCAGTTTGCATTCTCTTTATGAAGTACTTGGAATCCTGTGGTATGTGTGGCTTCCTAAGTAATATGTCTGATTCTGATGAATGCCAATTCTCCCTAACCTTGAAGGGTAAACTTACTCTGAGAAGTTGACGGTGAAAGTCAGCAGCCACTCTGCTGTAATCATTAAAGATATTTATCAGAGCAAAGTAATGGTATGTATATGGAGCAAAATGAGTGTTTGAGTATAAAATAATGATGATCAGACTTGTGGTGAACATGTCACACAGTCACTGTTGACTCGATTTTGCTTGATCTGGAGATGTGACCAGTCTTGGGCTTGGTTGGATCTTGCTGAACATTTTAGAATGAGTTCTGTGAGTTGACACAAATGGGGCTTCCATGACTATGAATTTAGTGGCTCATTGGTTTATTTCTATTCACTTTAGCTGTAGTGACAAAAATGCACAGAGTCGGTGAATGGTGAAAAATAACCTTTAGGGTTCTTCATTAGTCAAATTAGAGATCAAAACATTGTACAAAGCATATGAGCTTTAATCACTCAATTATATAATACACACATTTTGTTTCCAAATCAATCAACTTTTCCAAAATCCCCCTCCCCGCAATGCATCTATCAAAATAAGTTATCAAGAGAGTGGTTACTCACTTGTTAGCTCTTCTTGAAGATGTAGGGAGTTCGAACTTTTTTTTTTTAATGACCATTTCTTGTTTCTGAGTTCACATAACATTGTCTCTAGTGGCATTTTAACTTCTGGTGTTTTCAATGATGCTCAGTTAATATGCTACAAATACTTGTGTGACAAGAGCTTTGCAAAATGGTGTCTGATATTTTCTCAGTGCTCAAGTTTCAAGTACACAAATTGAAACACAGTTATTATCTGTTATCCACCCTTGCTAAATGCTGCCTATTTCCCCCTTTTGTATCTACTTTCTGGATAGAGGTTCACAAGGAGGGGTTATGCACCCAGAATTATTATTTATTGGTCTTCTTCCTATATTTAACCCAAAGAGGAAAGTTGAAGGGTAACATGCCCAAAATTGCAAAAGAAGTTGTGACAGACCCTAACGTATGCCAGGTAACATCCATTACCTCTACCTTTTGGTATTCATACCCTTGTATAATCTCCTTCTCTTAAATGTGGGCAGGACCCTTAGCAGCAAGTAAGAGCATGAGATGTTACCCCCTTGATTAGGTTATGTTAATGTTATGTGGCAAAAGGTGAAGACATTTCGCATTCACAGGTAAGGTCCCAAAATTGGGGGTTTTGAAATAATGCAAAGAAAGTTTCTCAGGTGAAATCAGATGAAAGCCCTTGACTAAAGAATCATCCTTCCCTGTGTGACAAATTCTCCTGCTCACCTAAAAGATATAAGCTGCTAAAATGTGAACTGTCTATGGAGAGGGCAAAGTGGCAGGGAACTGAAGGCAAGTTCTCGGAGCTAAATGCCTCAGCACTAAAATTATAAGAAATTGAATTCTGCCAACAACCACATGAGCTTGGAAAAATAGCCTTTGTCTCAAATGAGATGGTACCCCTGGTTGACCCATTGATTTCAGCCAGTTGTACCTTCAGCAGAGGACTCAGTTAAGTTGTTCTCAGACTCCTGATCCAAATAAACTGAGATAATAAATATACATTTTACACTGCTAAATTTGTGGTAATTTGTTTAGCACCAATAAAAAAAGAATGCAGAAGTAATATAGGATGTCTGGGGTTTTTGAGATTTTTTTACTTATACCCAATGAGAAATGAGTACAAACTTTCTGCTCACATAAAACCTGTGAAGAAAAACTCCCTTCTTAATATTTGTACCTGTGAGAGAGGATTTATATTCAGGTAGGTTCAAATTATGGTCTCAGCTATGCTCTGTACTAGCAAAATAACTTGGGACACATTAGTCCACTTTTTTTTTTTTTAAGTTTTCAAACAAAGTTTATTAGAGAAAAGAGAGAAAAAAGACAGCGTCAGTCCACTTATTTTAACTTATCTTCTCATTTAAAAAAAGGAGATAATGTAAGCAATGACTTTGCAGTATCTCTGGAGATAAAAGTGACATATGTCAAGTGCCTAGCTCATAGTTGCTGCTCAAAACCATTACTCTGCCCATAATTTACTTTTGCAATACTTCTCTCTCTCTTTTATATGTATTTAAATTGTCCACAAACTTTTAGACTCAGCTTACACTGTTTTCTTTTTCTTTTTTTTAATTATAAAGTTATGGGGTACAAGTCAGGGTTAGGTATACAAATGCTTATTATGTAAGTAAACTTTGGGCCTCACTTTGGTCCCCACTTCACCTGGCTTGAGATCAACCCTTATTGATGAGGTGTGCCCTTTTCTCGGCAGTTTCTTACTACTGCCAATCCCTTTCTTATAGTGTTATGATAATTCTTCAGGGTCTGCTTATGTGGTACTCAGTTCTTTGTTTCTGTGATAGATCACTCAGTATTATAGACTCTAAATCCATCCAAGTTGCTGCAAAGTTCATATGTTTATCCTTTTTGTGGCTGCATAATATTTCATTGTGTATATGTATCACAGTTTTTTTTAAATCCAGTCCATTTTCCACGGGCAGCACAGTTGGTTTCATGTTTTTGCTACTGCTAATAGAGCTGCAACAAACTTGCAGATATCTTTTTTGTAGAGTGATTTGAGCTCCTCTGTGTATATTCCCAGAAGGGTGATTGCAGGGTAGTATGGAAGGTCAATTTTTAGAGTTTTTAGGAATTGTCATGCTGTTTTCCACAGAGGCTGTACTAGTTTACACTCCCAGAAAGGTGTTTCCTTTCTCCCCACCACCAAACCCCGCATCCTCTAAAGCATCTGTTGTTTTTTGAGTTATTGGTGATGTCCATCCTGACTGGAGTTAGGTGTATCTCAGTGTGGTTTTAATTTGCATTTCTTTGATTAGTGCGGCTGAGCATTTTTTTTTCATGCATCTGTTGGCTGCTTGTATGTCTTCTTTTGAGAAATGTCTATTCATATCTTTTGCCCACTTGGTAATGAGGTTGTTTGTTTTTTTTCCTTTTGGCACACTTGAGTTCCTTGTAAATCCTGGATGTTAGGGTTTTGTCATATATACAGCTGGCAAATATGTTTTTCTCAGTCTGTGGGCTGTCACCCCATTCTCTTGATGGTTTCTTTGGCTTTGCAGAAGCTTGTCAGTTTGATGAGGTCCCACTTGTCTATCTTATATCTTATGGCATGGGCACCTGGGGTTTTGATCAGGAGTTGGTTGCCAGTTTCAATTTCCATAAACATGTCCCCTGCACTTTCTAAGTTTCTTATAGTTTGAGGTTTTACATTTAGGTTTTTGATCCATTTAGAGTTGATTTTTGAGTATGGTGATAGGTAGGGGTCTTGTTTTAATCTTCTGCATGTGGTCAGCCAGTTTTTCCAGCACAATGTACTGAATAAGTTCATCTCTCCCCAGTGGTTGTTAGTGGAGGGTTTTTCAAAGATGTGTTAGATGAAAATTTGAGGTTTTGCTTCTGAAATCTCTATCCTTTTCCATTGGTCTATATGCCTGTTCTTGTACCAATACCAGTCTGTTTTGATTGTTGTAGCCTTATAATAAAGTTTGAAGTCTGGAAGTGTTATACCTCTCACTTTGTTTCTTTTGCTGAGGATTGTATTGGCTATTTGTGGTTGTTTATGTTTCCATATGAATTCCTGTATTGTCATTTCCAGGTCTAAGAAGAATGATGCTGGTAATTTAACGGATATTGGGTTGAATTTGTAGATTGCCTTGGGTAGAAAGGGCATCTTAACAATGTTGATTCTTCCAATCCATGAGCATGGGATATTTTTCCATTTGTTTGTGTTATCTTTGATTTCTCTGAGCAGTATTTTGTAGTTTTTGTTATAAAGGTCTTTCACTTCATTGGTTAGGAATATGCCAAGGTATTTCTTCTTTTTTTTTTTCTTTTTGTGATTATCGTGAATAGGATTGTGCTTTTTATTTGGGTTTCTGTTTGTTTATCATTGGTGTATAGGAATGTGAATGTCTTTTGCACAATTATTTTATACTCTGACAGTTTGCCAATGTCCCTTTCAGTGCAAGGAGGTTTTTGACAGATTCTCTTGGGTTTTCAAGGTATAGAATCATGTCTCCTGCAAAGAGTGATAACTTAACTTCTTCTTTTCCTATTTGGATGCCCCCTAATTTCCTTCTCTTGTCTGATTGCTCTAGCTAGGAGGACTTCCAACACAATGTTGAAGTGGAGGGGTGAGAGGGGGCAGTATTGTCTTGTTCCAGTTTTAAGGGGAAATGGTTCGAATTTCTGTCTGTTTAGCAGTATTTGGCTATGGATTTATTGTAGACAGTGCTTACTATTTTGAAGTATGTTCCATCTATGCCTAGGTGTTCGAGGATTTTTAATCAGGAAGGGATGCTGGATTTTATTGAAAACTTTTGGGTGTCTAATGATATAATCATGTGTTTCTTATTTTTACCTCTGTTGATGTATTTAATTACATCCCCTGGATGCATGACTGGTTCAACATTCACGAGCCAGTCGTGCATCCAGGGGATGAAGCCTACTTGGTCATGGTTGATGATTTTTGAGATGTGTTGTTGAATCATGTTTGTTAGAATCTTGTTGAGAATTTTTGCATCCATGTTCATCAAGGATATTGACCTGTAGTTCTATTTCTTTATTGGATCTTTACCAAATTTGGGTATCAATGTGATGTTAACTTCATAAAATGATTTGAGGAGAGATCCATCTTTCTTGATTACCTGGAATACTTTCAATAGAACTGGTATCAGCTTGTATGTTTTGTAAAATTCTGCTGGAAAGCCATCTGGTCCAGGGATTTATCTTGTGGATAGTTTTCTTATGACAAAGTCAATTTTGTGGGTTATTGTTGGTCAATTTAGGGTCTCGATTTCTACTTGTTTCAACCTGAGATCGTGTGATGGCAGAAAGTCTTCCATTTCATTTAGGTTTTTGAGTTTGTTTCCATACAAGTGTACATAGTAATCTCTGGTAATCTTTTGTATTTCTTCAGAGTCAGTTGTGACTTGATCTTTTGCATTTCTGATTGTATTTATTTGGACTTTTTCTTTCTTTTTCTTAGTCATTCTGGCTAGGGGTCCATCAATCTTGTTTATCCTTTCAAAAAACAAGCTTTTTGTTTTGTTGATTTTTTTCTATTATATTTTTGTCTTCTATGTCCCATATTTGGGCTTTTATTTTGGTGATCTGGAGTCTTCTGCTGAAGTTAGGGTTTTGGCAGTCTTGCTTTTCCAGCTCCCTTACATGATTTTGTTAGGCTATTAACTTGTGATTTTTCCATTTTCTTCATGTGTGTTCACTGAGATATGAATTCCCCTCTTAGTACTGATTTCATGAAAGTTGGTGCTCTTATGTTGGGTGCATATATGTTTAGGATGGATATTTCTTGTTGGTGGTTGAAACTTTTATCATTATGTGGTGACCCTTTGTATCTTTTAAATTTTTGATAGCTTAAAGGATAGTTTGTCTGATATTAAGATTGCAACTCCTGCTTTCTTTTGTGTTCCATTCACCTGAAAATTTGTTTCCCATCCTCTTATTTTGAGTCTGTGAGTGTCCTTTCTGGTGAGATGAGTCTCCTGGAGACAGCATGTTGTTGGTCATGTTTTTAAAATACAGTTTGCAATTTTATGTCTTTTTAGAGTGCATTTAGTCCTTTTGCATTCATGCTAATTATTAAGATTTGAGAATTTATCCTTGTCTTGAGGTTCTTATAAAGCTTTTTAAAAAATTTTATTTGTTTGTTGTCAGTTGTCTTTCTTTTGATTTTGGGGTTGATTTATATGTGTTTTTAATCTTTTTCCTGCATTCTTGGAAAGGGCATGGTTGCTCTTTTTTTTCTTTCTTCTGTGTTTAATACTTTCTTAAGTGTTTCTTGTAGAGGTGGTCTGGTGGTGACATAAACTCTTAGGGATTGAATGTCTGGAAAGGGTTTTAATTCTCCATCACTGATGAAGCTTAGTGTAACTGGGTAGGAAATTCTTGGTTGAAATTGTTTATCTCTGAGAACTTTGAAAATTGGACTCCAGTCTCATCTAGCTTATAGTATTTCTGTAGATAAGTCTGCTGCTATTCTAATTGGTCTTCCCTGGTAGGTAGTCTGACCTTTCTCTCTAGCTGCCATTAGGATTTTTTTTTTTTATTCCCACTTTGTGTAAGTGAATTACTATGTGTCTAGGAGTTGGTCTTCTCATTTGATGTCTTGCAGGGGTTCTCTGAATCTCTTGTTTTAACTGTTACATCTTTGATGAGATGAGGGAAGTTTTCTTGGATAATTTCATGAAATGTTTGTTCCAGGGTGGTCTCTGTCTCTCTATCTCAGGGATTCCAATTAATCTTAGGTTTGGTCTCTTGATATAATTGCTCATGTCTTGGAGACTTTGTTCTGTCTTTTCTATGTTTTTAGCAGTTTTGGTTAGTTCCATATTTTGGCCTCAAGCTCTGAGATTCTTTCTTCTGCTTGGTTAATTCTGCTTTCCATGCTTATCAGTTTGTTATTTATTGAATTTACTTTATTCTTTATTGCCATCATCTCAGTTATCAACCCCTTCATTCTTTCCTCTTGTCTCTCCTCATTTCTATTTATTCTCTCTATTAATATCTTGAAATCTGGGTTTGTGGTTGGAAACCAGTTGTTCTGGGGGCTCTTCATTATTTGAGTTCCAAAGTCTGTTTTCTCAATTGTTGTCTTCCCAGGGGTCTAGATGGGACCTGTGTTCTTCTGATGGCTCTTCTTTATTTGTGAAGGTTTTCCTCCCCTTTTTCCCCCTTTGTTTAATTCTTTTGTTCAGGGATAGCATTCACTTCTGTTTGCTCAATCCCCTATTCTTCCTTATGTAGATCCTCTGGGTTTGTTCAATTTTGAAGCTGGACTGGAGTTGGGGAGCTGTGCTTTTTTCATATTTGAGATTTGATTAAGTGGGGGGCTGTGATTCAGAAGCTATCTGCAGATCCCAGTATCTGCTGACAAGTGTGTAGTCTCCCTGGAACTTACTTCCCACTGCCTTACATCTGTCCATGTGGTGGGGAGGTAGGTTTGCCCCCTGAAAGCAAAATGAGATAAGAAAAGGGGGGAAGAAAAAAAAACAGAAAAAGAAAGGAGGGAGATGAAAGAAAGGTGAAGAAAGAGAAGAAGAGGCAGAACAGACAGGCACACCAACTAATCAATAAACAAAGAAACAAACAAAAGCAGGAAAAAAACCCCAAAACATACAATCGTACAAACAAACAAACAAACAAACAAAAAACCCCTGTTGATGTACTTGCCCTCAAAAATACCCATATGCAAACAAAAAGATCTTAAAAACAACAAAAAATAGCAAAAACAAAGCAAGTGCAAAAATGTAGACAAAAACAGAATGAAAGAGAGAAAAAAAGACCTCCC
>CAUYQG010113100.1:0-10357 GCA_963574415.1 Tarsius wallacei
TGGACAGGCACGGGGTATCCCTGTCCTTGGTGCTGAACCACCTCTTCACCTGCTAGGATAGGGACATTTTCCCAATATCTAGCTTTGGGTGGTTTCTTTACATCCTCAATAATTCTGAAACAGATGATAAAAGGGCCAGAGAAAATGAAGAAACATAGATATAAGCAGATAAAAGGGGTTAGTGGAGAAACAACCATGGATTTGTTGACTCAGTGATGCTAGGAATATGGAAGAGTTGGGAGTAGAGGTTTCAAATCATTTCCAAGGCTTTCTTCTTTGGAAAAGTAAGCCCTCCAGTACTTTGTATGATGCTGTACTTAGGATAGTAGAAGTTTTCCAGAAGTGCTAACAATCTTAATGAAGCCCTGAAATGTACCTCCAAGTGAAGGGGGCCTGAGAGGCATTCCATGGAGAGAAAACATTATCATTAGTAATAATAATAGTAATAATAAAAGGACTTGATTAAGGATCTACACATAGTTTAATATGATTAGAACATACAGTGTGACAGCAAGATGAAAAGGTAGAGCTATAGCAAGGAGCTATATCAGGGAAGAACTTATTATATGTGGAATTTATAAGAAGGAACTGACTAGCAAGGTCATTCTGATGAGGGCCTCAAACTTTATGGAGTCTAAAATTTTGGCTGTTCAGTAGTACATTTTGGTAGAGGATGAGAATAAATTTCCATTATGTATGTTGATTTTTGCCTTGAACATATACACACACATAATACATAAGAATACATAGATAGGCAGACAGATATAAAAGAGCCAAATGGCCAAGAGACCATTGACAGCACTTATAGTTACATGTAGAAGGTGAGCTAGCATTGTGAGAGACAGTGTTGCCTAGTTCTCACTTTAACAATACTGGGCTGATAATGTTATGAGTGTTTCTATTCACAGAGCTAATATTTAGCCAGTGCAACTGGTTGGGCTCTATCAGGTGTTAAAATGTCAAAAGAATTTTGTACTGGTTCATTAACAGCTATTACCTTGAGCCCCTAAGTGATCCTGCTGGCTTATGGCTGCCCTCACCCTACCAGGGGGCTTCTTCCTGGTCAGTGAATAAAGGGGTGCTGTCTGGCCAATAAGGAGCCTCCAGAACCAGCTCTGGCACATGTCCTTCTGGTTGGTTGGTCATTGTGCCTTTGAGAATACTTTTGAATGCCACACCTGCCTACTGATGCTGTGACCCTCTCATTCCAGAGGGCACAGTGAGATATTTTCTTGGAAGGTCATCCACACCATCACTGCTTGTTTGAAAAAAGATTATTTATTGGTTTCTAGCACTTTGTCAGGTAAGCACTTTACTAATGACACATCACTTAAATAAATTTCTTCAGGCAAACTTTGCATTTCTTTATTTCACCTGTTTTATAAGTTATCCTTGGTCCTTTTAATATTTTATATTCCTTATGCTTATAACTTTTACCAAAGTTCACATAAAATACAAGTAAGCTGCTTATGCTCAAGTATCAGAACACATGGGTTTTATTTCATTTTATTTATTTTTAAACTTTCTTTTCTTTTTCTTTTTGTTAGAGATGGAATCTTGCTATTTTCCCAGACTGGTCTTAAACTCCTGGGCTCAAGAAGCCTCTCATTTTGGCCTCCCAAAGTGCTGGGATTACAGGTGTGAGTCACTGTTCCCAGCCTGTTTACATTTTAAATCAGATCTGATGGAGGTACTTTTCAGATTAATTATTATTTTAATAGCCACAGTTTGTTTTAGATATTGAGTTTGCTTAATTTGGGGTTTGGAAGATGATTTCGATAATATCATATCATTTTATCCATAAAAATTTTAGTATGTACCTCTGAAAAGCAGTATAAAATAACTAACTTCAACACTCTTGTCACATCTGAAAAATAACAATAATTCTTAATATCAATGATCTGGTCAACATTTAGCTTTCCTTAATTGTCTCTTAGATGTTTTATTAAGCTTACATGTTGGTTTAGGTTGGTTAAGTTATTTTAGTATCATTATGAATAAGTTGGCACTTAATATAGTTCATGTATTATTATTTTTATTGTTGATAAAATTGTCTCATCTTTGGCCCATGGGAGTTTCTTCAAGTTGTCTCATGGGGGATTTGATGTGGGGTCAAATCACTGTATTTTAAAATCACTTGAAATAGTTTTTCTCTATGTCATTAAGTCACAAATATCATACATAGATGACCTTATTTATTTCATTTTGCTTCTGTTATTTAGGGGTTGCTTTATTCTTATTTTGATTTGTTTTAAATCTATATAAAATATTTACATATTCCAAAGTCAGGTCTACAACACAGATTATATTCAGAAAAGCTTAGGTTATGTCACTGGCCCTTCCCTCTCACTATGGAGAATCTTTTAATTTATTTTATGATTTATTTATTTATTTTTTTGAGCTGGAGTCTCACTCTGCTGCACAGGTGGGAGAGCAGTGGCATGCTCACAACCACTGCAGCCTCGACCTGCTGGGCTCTGGCGATCCTTCTGCCTCAGCCTTCCAGGTAGCCAGAACAACAGGCGAGCGTTACCATGTCCAGCTAAATTTTAAAAAATTTATTGTAGAGATGAGGTCTCTCCAAGTTGCCCGGGCTGGTCTCGAACCCGCGGGCTCAAGCAATCCACTCAACTTGACCTCCCGAAGTGCTGGGATTACAGGCTGAGCCACTGAGCCCGGCCTATGGTTTATTCTTTAAAGTATAAATGTGTATGGGAGAGTGTATTTATTTATCTTTTTTTTTTTTGTCAGATTAAATACTATACATGTTCAATTTCCCTTATCCAAAGTGCTTGGGGACCAGAAGTATTTTGGATTTTTTTCAGATTTTGGAATATTTACAGACTGCATCTCTAAACTAAAAATCTGAAATCTGAAATGCTACAATGAGCATTTCTTTTGAGCATCATGTCAGTGCTCAAAAAGTTTCATATTTTAGAGCATTCTGGATTTTGAAGTTTTTGGATTAGTGATGCTCACTTGTATATATTTTCCCCCACATTACTATTTCTCACAAAGCAATATATATAGTTATATTGTATATATAACTATATATATATTGCCTTTTCTCACTAAACATTATATAATATATATAATTACAATCTATATATCATAATTTTATATGTTAATTATATGTATATTTTTAAATTTTAATTTTAGTGTTGCTGGGTACATGTGAAGATTTGCTACATAGGTAAATTGTATGAAGTGAGTTCTGGGCTTCTAGAGAGCCCTCTCTCCCTCTGGTAGTGGGCGGGCTTGGTACCCAAAGCGTAGTTGTGTGCACTTGTCCCCCCTTCTTCCTTCTCACCATTAATAATGCCAAGCATCAGTTCCCACTTTTGTTCTCACATGCCCAATGTTTAGGGCTGGCTTATGAGTGAGAACATGTGGTATTCAGGTTTTTTAAAATTTCTGTGGTAGTTCACTTAGAATGATGGTCTCCAGCTGCATCCATGTTGATGCAAAGGGCATGATTTTGTTCTTTTTGACTGTGTAATATTCCATCATGTATATGTACCATATTTTCTTTATCTAGTCCACTTTCATTGGTATCTGGGTTGGTTCCATGTTTTTACTATTGTGAATAGTGCTGCAAGTGTCTTTTCAATTTATGTTCCTCTGGGTTTATTTCCAGAAGTGGGATTGCTGGATTATACAGTAGTGCAATTTTTAGTTCTCTGAGAAAATGTCACACTGCTGCCACTAAGGCTGAACTAGCTTACCTTCCCACCAACAATGTAGAAGTAAGTGTTCCCTTTTCTCTGTAGGCTTGCCAACACCTGTTGTTTTTTGACTTTTTAGTGATAGCCATCCTGACCAGTGTGAGGTGATATCTCATTGTAGTTTGATTTGCGTTTATTTGTTGATTAGTAAAGCTGACTTTTTGTTGTTTTCTTCTTGATTTGTTTGAGTTTCTTGTAGATCCTGGATGTTAGACCTTTGTCTGATGTTTGCAAGATTTTCCCCCCACACTATGGGTTCTCTGTTTATTCTCTTGATGTTTTCTTTTGCTGTGCAAAAACGTTGAGTTTGATAAAGTCCCATCTGTCTTAGATTTTGCTACGTTTGCTTTTGAGGGCTTGGCCATGAATTCATTGCCTATTCCGGTGTCCAGGAAGGTGTTCCCTAAGTTTTCTTTTAAGATTCTTATAGTTTGGGGTTTCACATTTAAATTCTTGATCCATTTTAAGTTAATTTTATATATGGTGATAGGCAGGGAACCAGTTTCATTCTTCTGCTTGAGGCTAGCCAGTTTTCTCATCATTATTTGCTAAATATGGAATCTTTCCCCAATGTTTGTTTTTGTTATCTCTGTCAAAAATGAGTTGGTTGAATATCTGTGGCTTTATTTCTGTATTCCCTGTCCTGTTCCATTGGTCTATGTGTCTATTTTTGTACTAGTACCATGCTGCTTGGTTACTGTAGCCTTATAGTAAAGTTTGAGGTGTGGAAGGGTAATGCTTCCGGCCTTGTTCTTTTTGCTGAGGAGTGCTTTAGCTATTTGGACTCTGTTTTGCTTTCATATAAATTTCTGTATAGCCTTCTCTAGGCCTGTGAAAAATGATGCTGGTAGTTTGATAGAGATTGCATTGACTCTGTAGATTGTCTTGGGTAGGATGGGCATCTTGATAATATTGATTCTTACAATCCATGAGCAAGGGATGTTCTTCCATTTGTTGGTGCTCCCTTGATGTCTTTGAGCAGTTTTGTAGTTCTCATTGTGAAGCTCTTTCATCTCTTTGGTTAGATGGCTGCTGAGGTGTTTTATTTTGTGTGTGTGTAGCTATTGTGAATGGAATTGTGTTTTTTATTTGTTTCTCAGTCTGCTTGTTGTTGGTGTATAGAAGTGCAACTGTTTTTTACACATTGGTATATATTCTGAGACTTTACTGAAGTTGTTTATCAGTGCCAGGAGGTTTTTGACACCTCTCTAGGGTGTTCTAGGTATAGAATCATACCATCTGCGAAGAGGGATAATTTAACCTCTTCTTTTTCTAATTGGATATCCTAATTTTTTTTCTCTTGCCTGGTTGCTTTGGGTAGGACTTCCAGTGCTATGTTGAATAGGAAGGGTGAGAGTGGGCATCTTTGTCTTGTTTGGGTTCTTAGGGGGAATGCTTTCAGCTCTTGCCCTTTAAGCATGATGTTGGCTACAGGTTTGTCATAGATAGTCTTATTATTTTGAGGACTGTTTCTTCAATGCTTAGCTGTGTGAGGGTTTTTTTTAATCAAGAAGGCATGTTGTATTTCATTTAATGCTTTTCTGCATCTAATAGGATAATCATGTGGATTTTCATTTTACATCTGCTTATGTGATAGATTATGTTTATGATTCATGTTATGTTGCATCCTGGGAATGAAGCCCACCTAGTCATGATGGATGACCCTTGAAATGTACTGTTGAGTACGATTTGCTAGAATCTTGTTGAGAATTTTTGCATCTATGTTCATCAGACAAATTGGCCTCAAGTTTTCTTTCCTTGTTGGGTCTTTGCCATTCTGGGGTATCAGGATGATATTGGTCTCATAGAATGAGCTTGTGAGATCGCCCGGAATACTTTCAACATGATTGGTGTCAGTTCTTCCTTATATATCTTGTAGAATTCAGCTGGGAAATCACCTGACCCAGGGCTTTTTCTGAGTCAATTTCTTAGATTCTTATTGGTCTGTTTAGGATTTCAACCTTGGGAGGCTATATAATGCTGGAATTCCTCCATTTCCTCTAGATTTTCCAATTATTTGGTTACAGATGTTCATAGTAGTCTCTGATCATCTGTTGTGATTCTTCAGTGTCAGTTGTAAAAAACCTTTTTCATTTCTAGTTGTAGTCATTCTAACTTTCTATTTTTATTTTTTGTTAATCTGACAAGTGATCTGTCAATCTTATTTATCCTTTCAAAGAACCAGGTTTTTGGCACATTAATCCAATGTATAGTTTTTTTGGTCTCTATTTTGTGACTTTGTTTGTAATAATTTTCATTTTTCTACTAATTCTAGGATAGGATTGATCCTGACTTTCCAGTCCTTTTAGGTGTGAAGTTAGACTGTTCATTTGAGATCCCTCTATTTTCTTGATATGTGCATGCTATGTTATAAATTTCATGGTATCCCAAAAGTATTGGTGTGTTGTGTCTTTGTTTTCATTTGTTTCTAAGAATCTTTTTATTTCTGCCTTGTTTTCTGTGTTAACCCAATAGTCATTCAGAAGCCTGTTTAATTTTCTTGTATTTGTGTGTTTTGGAGCATTCCTGTAGGTGATGATATTTATTTTTATTTCACTGTGGTCTGAGAAGATGCTTGGTATGATTTCAAATTTTTGAAATTTATTTACACTTGATTTATGTCTGAGTATGTGGTCAATCTTTGAGTATGTTCCATGTGCTGATGAAAATGTGTATTCTGTGGTTGTTGAGTGAAATGTCTGTAGATGTCCAACAGGTCCAATTGATTGTCAAGTTAAGGTTCCTGATTTTTTTGTTAGTTTTTTGCCTTGATGATTTTTTAAGGCTCTTAGTGGAGTATTATAGTCTCTGATTACAATTGTATGGCTGTCTACATCTTCTCTTAGTTTAATTAGCATTTGTTTTATAAATCTGGGTACTCGTCCAGGCACACTACTCATACCTGTAATCTGAGCACTGTGGGAGGTTGATGTGGGTGGATTGCTTTAGCACAGGAGTTTGAGTCTAGCCTGGGCAACATAGTGAAACCTCATCTCCACAAAAAATTTAAAGATTAGTTGAGCATGGTGACACATGCCTGTAGTCCTACCTACTCAGGATGCTGAGGCAGAAGGGTCACCTGAGTCCAGGAGGTCAAGGCTGCTGTGAGTCATGATTGTCATGATCATGCCACCATGCTCCAGCCTGGGCAACAGAGGGAGAACCTGAGTCAAAAAATTGGGAGCTTCTCATATATATTGAGTATGTATGTGTTCAATATGAATGTTTCTTGCTGATAGATTGAACCTTTTATCAATATGTAGTGCCTTTTTAAAATTTTATTGGTTTAAAGTCTGTTTTGTCTGATATAAGAATAGCTACTACTGCTTTGTTTTGTTTCCCATTGCCTGGAAGACCTTTCTCCAGCCCTTTACTTTGCAGTGAGATGGGTTTCCTGAAGGCAGCAGAAGGATGGATTATGCTTCTTTATTTAATTTGTCACTCTATGCTTTTTGAGTGGCATGTTCAATCCATTTATGTTGAAGTTAATTATTGATAACGTGGGAGTTTAACATTATATTTTGATTATCACTTCACAGTAGTATATTGAGGTAATCCCTATTCTTTTTCATAGCTGTTGCAAATTGTAATAGTAAATTTAACTTATAATATGTTTCTTACTTTGTAACAAATACGAGTACATTTACATTTAAATCATATAAAATCAATTCTATTTTCTGCAACTGCACCCAAACCAATAAAATACCCTAGAGAAAAATCTCTCAAATGTGCACCAAGATATATCAAAAGATTCTTCATGGAAGCATTATTTGTAATGGCAAAACCTGGAAACAACCTAAATGCTCATCAGTAATAGCAATAAATACCTGTCATAGTCACACAATGGAATACTGCACAACAATGAAAACCCATGGGCTATAATCATGCACATTCAACATGAATGAACTTCACAGATATAACATCAAGCCAAAAAAACAAGTTGCAGTACATGTATTATATCAGTTGTAAAGAGAGAAAACATGCAAAATGAAAGCATACATTGTATGGGAATACAACTGCAGTGCTAAAACTGTAAATATAAGCAAGGGAATGATAAGCACAAACTGTAAATGATGGATTACTGGGGGAGTGGAATGTATGAGGAGGAAGGGCAACACGATTAGGAAGGATCTCACAGATGACTCCAAAAGACAGATAATGTTCATGTCTTAAGCTGAGTATGGGATGCATGAGTTTTTTTTTTCCTTTTGACTTATAAGTCCGTATAATGCATTCACATATTATAAATATTTTATATTTATTCAATATTTAATGTATTTTAAAAAGAACTATACATCAAGTGTGTTTAGAGATAAAGAATTTGCATCTATAATATGAATGAAATAACTAATTGACAATAGTCTATGAATGGTTATTTATGGCTTGGAATAAAGATTCCAGAGCCAGAATCATGAATATAAAATGTGAGTAACAACAACATGGTCTGAAAAACTGTGCTCAATAATTCCAAAGTGATGGTGAAGACGATGATGTCAAAGGCACACATGAATAACTTGAATACTATTTTGTAATGGAGTGTAAGACTGGGAAAAAAATCAACATTGCTAAATTAAAAAGTGTTTAAATATACAACTTAAGTGTACAAGTAACTAGGTCAAAAATGAAATGTATTGGCAGGTAGACATTTGACTGTTTCATATACAGCTCTCAATGTTTATGCATCCAAGTTGACTAAAACTCTTTACAGACAACTCCCCTTGTATAAAAGTACAGCAGAGGGCTGCAGTTATGAGAGAAGTCATTCCTTCTCTCTTCCCTCTCTTCTCTTCCCACATGGCAAAACTTTCTTGGTAGCTGCAATTATTTTAGAATATTGTCTTGTGTATTGTCATATTATTGTTTGTCATCTAATGCTAACTGATGACATAGATGTTTGGAACTGGCTAAATCTAGCCTTGAAGTGTAGGTGTGAGGGGTGGAGGAGGGGCTTTAAGATCCTCAGACTTCCTGGGCTTACCAAGGCTTCTGGAGGCCCTGCTTGCTTGGCTTTTTAAAATACTTATTTTACCCTGAACAGCATGAGAAGATAATGAAAGGTTTTCTGAGCACTGTGAAAAATCATCTAGGTGACTGTCGTTCTTCATTTCATGTACCCAAACTACTGGCTACCTTTCCAGTCTAGTGCTATGCGTTTTCACAGGTATATTTTTAGGCTACTTCATTTTCTCAACTCTCTTTTTACTTTCTCTTCTATTTCAGCATTTCTATGTTGACTTCCTTTTCTTTTTCTTCTACTCACTGGTATTGTCCACTGTAGAGTCATCCATTTCCTCTTCCTTATTATTATTTTCTGTGCATGCTCAACTGATTTTTTTTTGTAGAGTCAGATATTGTTGTGAAGCCTCTAAATTATCTAAATTAGTGTCCATAGGTCCTCTGGATGGTCATAGATTATAGCTATATATGTATATGGACCCCCCAAAATGGAATTTATTTATTAAAAATTGTATATTTATTCTTACATGTTTAAACTTCAGTCACCTTAAAGTACTATCTATTTGATGCAACACACCTACTGAGACACTTTTTCCACTGGTCAAAAACAGTTTTTGAACTCATCAATTTTGATGCTTTTTAATGCTTCTGCCATTTTTTCTTTCACCTCTTTCACATCAGCAGAATACTTCCCTTTGAGGACTTTCTTCATCTGGGGAAGCAAAAAAAAAAAAAAAATCTCTTAGGGAGACTCTCACTTAGGAAGGGTGGGGCATGGGGTCTTGCCATTTTTGGTCAAAAACTGCTGAACACTCAGTGCAGTAAGGACAGGTACACTGATAAATCACCCATCATGAAATGGGCAAACATGTTGAAAGAATTTCCAAAAAAATTTCACCGAAGCCAAACACAGCCTCTCACAACAATGCTAGCTGGTACACTGATGCTGATGGGTTCCTGAAACACTTACTTATTGGGGGAAACCTGTATTACAAAGGGCCTACCCTCCAAAAAATAATTTCAGCTTTTTTGGGGCCCCCCTCATATGTATATGTGTATATTTAGAAATAGAGTTTCACGCTCTTGCCCAGGCTGGAGTGTAGTGGTGTGATCATAGCCTACTATAGCCTTGAACTCCTGGGCTCAATTGATCTTCCTGCCTCAGTCTCCCGAATTGCTGGGACGACAGATGTAAGCCACTTTGCCCCCCACCCCCCTCTCTGTTTATATATATATATATATATATTTTTTTTTTTTTTTTTTTTTGGTAGAGACTATGTTGCCCAGGCTGGTCTTGAACTCTTGCTCTTGTTATTCTTCCACCTCAGCTTCCCCAAGTGCTGGGATTACAGGCATGAACCACTGTGCCTGGCCTATTTTCAATACATTCTTGGTAAATATTTGTTGGTTAAAAAAAAAACAGATATAACATGAAAAGTACCTTTTTAACTAGCTATTATGCCTATGCTATTCAGGCACTGCATCTGGCACCTTCTACTTAGTAAGAAACTCTTATTCGGTAACTTAACTAACAACTCAGTTTTACCTTAAGAAAGGAAAATTTCCCAATTTCCACTTACCCAACTTTCTTTTTCTTTCATACAAGCAAAAGACACACTAAAAATATATACAATACAATACCTCAGCATCTTCCTAACCAGAGAAGTGAAAGACTT
>CAUYQG010113108.1:0-18654 GCA_963574415.1 Tarsius wallacei
TTTTTTTTTTTTTTGAGTTGGAACCTCACTCTGTCGCCCAGACTGGAGTGCAGTGGCCATTCCCAGCCACCGCAGCCTCGACCTGCTGGGCTCCGGCGATCCTTCTGCCTCAGCCTTCCAAGTAGCTGGAACTACAGGCGCGCGCTACCACGCCCGGCTGATATTTGATTTATTGTAGAGATGAGGTCTCACCAAGTTGCCCAGGCGAGTCACATGTTAATCATTTATGTACCTAATCCTGACTTGTACCCTACATCTCAAAAAAAAAGTAATTTTAAGCAGAGTGGGATTGTTTATGCTATTTACTTAAAAAAAAATCAGTTGATTAAACTGTAAGACGAATGGGAAATCATTTTTGTTTAGATAAGGAGAAAAGACAAGAAAGGCAGTTTGTCACGAGCTCTACCTTGTGGAAGAGCTTTCTGTGTTTCAGATTCTCTGAGGTTTTGGGGTAGAGAGATGAACAAGACATGGTCTCTACCTCAGGGAACCTTAGATCTCAAACCAGTGACCTCTAGTTACCCATGATCTTACTAGAGAGTGTTCCATGTTCAGCTTTACTTTGGGAAACACAAGGTTAAACATACGTAAACAAGCCGGGCTCGGTGGCTCAGTCTGTAATCCCGTGCCTTTGGGAGGCTGAGGTGAGTGGATTGCCTGAGCTTGCGGGTTCGAGACCCGCCTGGGCAACTTGGTGAGACCTCATCTTACAATAAATCAAAAAATTAGCCAGACGTAGTAGCGCGCGCCTGTCTTTCCAGCTACTTGGAAGGCTGAGGCGGAAGGATCACCGGAGCCCAGCAGGTCGAGGCTGCGGTGACCGGGAACGGCCACTGCACTCCAGTCTGGGCGACAGTGAGACTCCAACTCAAAAAAAAAAAAAAAAAAAAAAGTAGTCAGATAGCTGACCTATTATTGCAAACTCTCCTGAAAACACAATTATAAATGTCTGCATAATATTACATTGTGTACCTAAACCACAAATTACATTTTTATTTTTCTATTTTGGGGCACTTATAAGTTATTCCTAGGTAACTTATGCTGTTTGATTCCATTAGCAATCTATTTTTCCACTATATTTATGTGTATGGTTATTTCTGGTGCATAGGACAGCTATTAAATGTATATGTTTATTTTGTGCCAAGTCATGTCACCAAACTTTTCAAATAATATAGTTCATTTTTATGAATAATAGCTATTCAGTTGATTCCTCACTGTTTGCAGGGATGGGCAAATACTAGATAATAGAAATAATGTATAATGATAGAAATAATATTTTTTTCATTCCCAAAATATAATTTTTATTTATTTCATATTTAAGTATTAAATAGTACTTCCAAAACAATATTGTGATAACATTTATCACTTATTGAAGACTTATTATGTTCTGGTTCCTGTCCTGTCATAATTGCTAAATAAACATTATATATTATTTATTACTTCATTTATCATTTCATTATTTCCTAAATTTCTTGCTAAGTTTTTGAAAAAAAGTTTCTAATATCTATAAACATTTGCTAAACTACTTGTGTGAGATAGTTATAGTTTATCACACAAAAGCAAGAATTTTGTATTTCTCTTTCCAAGTAAAGTTTTATTTAAAAATAATTGTTAAGTTTGTAGAAAAGGTCTAAAGATAGTTCAGAGAGTTCCTGTATGGCATTCATCTAGTTTCGCCTTAAATACCAACTTAAATAGCCATGATTCATTTGTCAAAACTAAGAAATTCACATTGGCACTTACTATTAATAAACTCCAATTTTAGTTCACATTTCTACAGTTCTTCCACTAATTTTTTTTTCTGCTCCAGGATCTCATCCAGATTACCATTTTGTACTTAGCCATCATGTCTCCTTCATTTTCTATAATACTTCCTATAATAGTTTCTCAGTCTTTCCTTGTTTTTAATGACCTTGACAACTCTGAAGAGTACTGGTCAAGTATTTTGTAAAATGCCCTTCAGTTTGAGATTGTCTATTTTTCTCACAATAAGATTGGAGTTTGGGCTTGGGAGAAGACTGTCATAGAGAAGTACCCTTCTTATCACATTTTGTGAGTGCATATCAACGTTACTGATCACTGCGGATGTTAACTTCGATTAAGGTAGTAGGTCCCAGGCTTCCCCACTGCAAAATTTCGACATATTTTTTTTCCTTTCCATACTTCATTCACTAAACCAGTTACACTCCTCTAGGAGAGGAGAATTAAGCTCCATCTACAGGAGGAGAGAGTGGCTACGTGTGTATATTTCGAATTCTTCAGCAAGGGAGATTTGTCCCGTCTCCTCCATCTATTGATTTATTTACACATTGACTTATATTAGTATGGTCTCATAGAAATTTGTTTTATACTTTGGGTCTAATGCTACATTATTTACTTCTTTGTTCAAATTGTTCCAGCTTTGTCCAGTTGGCTATTCCAGTTGACTCCCATGTCCCTTTGACACATCCTATCTTTTGGTGTTGTTCTCTTTGCTTTGTTCCATTTGTCTTTTTTTAGTTCTTCATTTTTTTTTGGCACTATAAGATGCTCCAGACTCACCTGGTCCTTTTCCTGGCCAGACCTAGAAATAGCCACTTCTCCAAAGAGACTTAGTTTTGTTGTTGTTTTTGTGTTTTAATTGGATAATAGTATTTAAAACCCAAAATTTGGGCACTGGTGTGCTTTTCTTTTGTTGCCTGTGTTTCTTCTGGCTTATTATAACTTTTTAATTTTGCTTTACTTTTTAAAAAATTGTTGTAATATACACCAAACATAAAATTTTCCATCTTAAACATTTTTAAGTGTGTAGTTCAGTGGCATTAAATACATTCACATTTTCCTGCAATCATCACTATTATCTATCTTCGGAACATTTTTCATCTTACAAAAGTAAAACTCTGTACCCATTAAACTACAACTCTCCATTACCTCTCCCCCACCCTTGGAAACCACCATTCTATTTTCTATCTCTACAAATTTGACTGTGCAACTCGTACTAGTGGAGTCATATTGTATTTGTCCTTTGATGATCAACTTGTTTCACTGAGCATAGTGTCTTCAAGTTTCATCTGTGCAGCAGCATGTGTTAGACTTTCCTTCATTTTTAAGTCTGAGTAATATTCCATTGTATGTCTATGCTGCATTCTGTTTACCTATTCAGTGGTCAGATACGTGGGTTGCTTTCAGCCCTTGGCTATTATGAGTACTGTTGTGAAAATGGGTGTAGAAATATTTCTTCAGGTTTCTGCTTTCAATTATTTGGATGTATATAGCTATTGATGGAATAGCTAGATCATATGCTAATTCTATGTTTAATCTTTGGAGGTATTGCCATAGTATTTTCCAAAGTGGTTGTATTATTTCGCATTCCCATGAACAGTGTCCAAGAGTTTCAACTTTTCCACATCCTGAACCAACACGTGTCCTTTTCTGGTTTCATTTTGTTTTCTTTTTTATTTTATTTTTTATAGATGGTATCCTAATGGATATGAGGTAGTATCTCATTGTGGTTATGATTTGCATTTCCTTAACAATTAGTGATATTGCACATCTTTTCATGTGCTTATCGGTCATTTGTATATCTTCTTTGGAGAAATGTCTATTCAGGTTCTTTGCCCATTTTTTAATTGAGTTGCTTGATTTTTGTTGTTGAGGTATAGGAGTTCTTTATATAGGCTGGATCAATGCCTCGTTAGACATATAATTTAGAAATACCGAAAATATTTTTTTCTATTGCATGGGTTGCTTTTTCACACTGTTGATTAAGTTCTTTGATGCACAGAAGTTTTAGATTTCAATGTCTTCATATTTATCTATTTTTTCTTTTGTTGCCTGTGCTTTTTTAGTGTCATACCCAAGACATCATTGCCAAATTCAATGTCATAAAATGTATTTTAATTTTAATGGTGTTTTTATATTTCATGAGATCTAGATTTTAAAAATAGGAGTTTTTACTGGGAAATAATGAAAAATAAAGATGGAGTCAATACGAGTTAGAAGTACTCTGTAAGAAACCCTTAAATGTAAGATTAAAAATTTTGGAGTTATATATGCATGGAAAATCACTGAAGGTTTGTGAGTAGGTAAGCAACTGAATAAAATCAATGTTTCAAGAACATAAATCTAGAAGTTGTGTGCAGAATTGTTTTTCAAGAAGAGAGATGAAGACATTAGTTATAGTGAAAGCTATTGCAAAAATCAAGGCAGCATATGATAAAGATGCCTACTAATTACTTAAATATTCTCCATAAGGGTTGGGCGTGGTGACTCAAGCCTGTAATCCTAGCACTCTGGGAGGCCAAGATGAGAGGATTGCCTGAGCCCAGGGGTTCGAGACCAGCCTGGGCAACTAGGTGAGACCTTGTCTCTACAATAAATCAAAACATTAACTGAGCGTGATGGCACATGCCTGTAGTTCCAGCTACTTGGAAGGCTGAGGCAGAAGGATCGCCTGAGCCCAGCAGGTCAAGGCTGCAGTGACTGTGAGCATGCAACTGTACTCCAGCCTGGGCGATGGACTGAGACTCCGACTCAAAAAAAAGAAAAAACAAATATTCTCCAAAAGAATACTTCACCTATTCCTAAAATGTTAACATGAATTTATAATGAAACTAAACTGAGATGATCATGGATACATTACAGGTTGAAAAATAAATGCAGAATAGTGTTCAACATCTTTCTGCGGTGTTAGTGAGTCCTTTAAATAATAGGTTCAACTTAGCCTGTGGGGATGGGCAAACAATTGTATTGAACAATGTCATCTGAGAGAATCAAGATAAATATTTATTTTAACCACTTCAAATGAAACAATTTTTATTTTCCGCTTTTCTAGAAGTGAATAACATATTCATTCCCTCATAGTAGTTGTTCCTTAGCTTTAGCTGCATTTGAAATAGCTAAAGTTTGGGGTTCATTAATTAAATCAATGGCAACTACTTTCAGTAAAAAATGTCATTAAACAATCACTAGTGGCAATTAACACAACTTTTAAAATAATTGGTAAGAGAATAAGCTGACAGCTTAGCAAAGCATGTTGGGAGGTGAACAAACTTTTTGACACCATATTCCTTTTCTTTGATAAACTCAGTGAGGATGAAAAAGCTTTTCAAATTGGCTGATTTAACAACCTCTATCCCACTAGAGAAAAATCTTTTCAGACTGATGAGGCTGAAGCAATCTAAATGGAAATATTGGTTCCCACAGATTTCTATAGGCTTTGATGATAAAACCTTCTGCCTGGTCTATTTCCTTTTGATCTAGTTGAAAAAGGATGCTGGGAGAGGCTAGGACCAGGCTCCTTCAATGACCAGCTGCTGATACAGCTGTGGCTTGTTAAGGCCACAGGACAAGGAACAGTTCCAGCATGTTTCCTGTTTTATCACGTTCTTAAGTTAACATTATATTACTAAGAAAAGTGATATCTTCCCAGATGCAGAAATGTGGCATGTTCTGAAGACCAAATGGATTGTAAAAATGATAATCCAGCTACATATTTCAAAAAATTATTAAGATGTAAATACTTATCAATAGAACCCTTTTTTCAATTTAGGGACTTGAAACAAAGATTTGCTTTTAGATAGTCTGCTTGTCTAAGATTGATGAGGAGAGAGTTTGAATTCTCGGGAGAAACACACTTTCTGGCCTCAAGTATCCAGATGGATTTGCATTCTAGATCTAACCTCAGAGGCTTAAGGAATGCTGCAGAAGGCCTCCAGCTGATATGAGGATCTTAACTATGACTCTCTCTCTCTGCTTTCCATTAAGGAAATGAGAAGCAACTCACTTTTTACAAGGTGTTAACTAAGGTTGGCTGAGCAGACCAACTGAAAAATCAAACATGTCCAAACACTTCATGTTTATAAAAACAAACTCCATTAACATGCCTGGCTTCCCCTTTCATAAAATTGCAGATGATTTACTGCCTATCATAGTGCAGTCCAATTTTTTTACAAAATGCATATTCTTATGTTATGTTTGGCACATCTTAGACAATTGATGTGTAATTGTTGAATTAGAATTGATTTGTTTTCTATGAAAATAATAGTGAAGGATTTTACAGAAACTCTGATGACCCAAGTGGCATAAAATAGAATACTTAATACGAGCTATAAAAACTGGGATGCACTTCTGAAAGGAAGTTAAACTTTAAAAAAAAAAATCACAGTGTCCATCCTTCAAAGTCAGACTTAAAAGAGAGACCAAATTCTCTAACAACTTGCTCCATTGAGTTGGGCCTTATAACAACTCTCCCTAGAGTAATATATGTTTCTACAATCCCATATTACTTGATTATTTAAATTTATTCTAGTAAACTCAATTTTAGAACTTTTCTAAATTTCTTAAAATGTTTGCAGCACAATGCCTACTACTTTTTTCTATCCATTTTAAAAATACACTTAATAGGAAAGAAGGAATATATGACAATCATTTCTGCACCTATTTATCAAAATAAAATACACAGAGTTGAAACTCTCTGTTTAACCATCCTTAATCACATTACCTGCCTTTGCCCCTCAGAAGTCACCATTTCCCTATTTATCCAACTCAACTGGAATTGGATCATTGAACTGTGGCCTGGGGACACAGAAGTGTACCAGCTTCATGGTGAAAACTAGTTTCACTTTTAATTTTTGCAAAGCACAGACTTAGTAGGGTTGTGATAATTTCACATGTTCTTCAGAAGACACTTTTTAAATTCCTACTGTAGAGATACTTACTAAAGTGTTGGGCAAGATGAAACAGACATTGCAGAGACCTCAATACCCATGTGTCCTTCATGGCACTTGGCAACGTATTCCCCTCCCTACGTAGGCAGGTCTCCAGCATTATCTGTGCACAGACAAGTGCAGCTTTCTGCACCTCTCTAACACTGTGCCTGCGTCCTATAAAGGGTGGCAAATTTGAAGCTTGATAATCATGACATCCACAACAGTCCAGTTGCACTTCTTTAGAGATGTGGTCTGTTTCAAAGTGAGGTGTGCATACTCACGGCAGGAGAAAAATGAGCTACTAGGTGATGGACAGATGCCATTTTGATTCCTGTTTAAATTTGTTTTCATCCAAAGCAAGGAAGAAATAAATTAAATATTAATACAAATATTAATAGTAGTACGTGTACAATTTATGAATAAATATACATATATTAAGTACACATATATATGTCAGATTAAAATGAATTATTTTCTTCTGTTTATATATAGAGTGATATAGTTAGTCCCTACAACTTTTAGTTTAGCTAAGCAAATGAAATGAAACAGTCATGATTCATCCTCTACATGCCCTAGGTCTGTTTTGAAAGAACTTTGAAAGAATATTGCACAAAAACGTTTTTATTTTGTTTCGCTTTGTTAGAGAACCAGAGATTAAGATGTCTAAAAGAGTTTTTCTGTTGAGTATAGTTAAAACTAAAATAAATCATTATTTATTCTTCAAATACTTGTTGAACACCTACTCTGCTGTGGTGATGATGCAAAGGTTAATAAATATTTAGTGTTTGCTTTATTTCAAGTGCTAGGTATTAAGAAATAAGTGATGAGCAAAAGACCATTGGCGGTACCTGTCTTCATGGAATTTATAAGCTAATGGAAAAAACATAAAAATTGAAATAAATTGGGGAAAGCTTTTTAAGCAAGGTATGAACAAAAGTCATGTAGACAGTGTCTCTTCCACGTCCCCCCTCTGCTGTTTCTTTCAGAGTTCCTCTCTATAACCACTCTCCACAAAACAGATTCCTAGTCTTGTTCTTCATTTGCTCTGGTCTTGGGATCACGAAATACTCTCATTTTCCTGACCTTGACCTCCCATGTTCACCCCTTCTGTGTTTTACCTGACCAACCTTATTTAGGTGACAACAGATTATATTGAGTTTAATTTGATTGATTAATCCTGGTTCTTCTGAAGTTCCTCCCTGGAAATATAATTCCATCATAACCCCAGGGAAATGAGATAGGCACAGAAAGCCCCAAGAAAGCAAGACCAAGAGCAGGACTTAGAAGCATCAGAGCGGGCTAGAGGGGAAGGATTTTTACGAGGTCGGCTTTTGAAGGGGGCATAAATCATTTCACATACACCAGCTAACCCTGAAAGTCTCATGTGGGAAACCCTGTGAGTCCCTTTGCTATTGGAATTTTCTTTCATTTTTATGATTCTTAAATTGTTCAAAGCAATGATCATGTTAAACTCATGTATTGGAGCCTCTTAGATCGGGAGCCTCTCTGAGGGCTACAGCAACTTCCTTTGGATGTATTAAGCTTGCTCTTTTCCCCTCCAGCACAAGGCATGATACACAGCAAGCACTTATTCCTTGTAGAAACATTTATTGGATATTACCTCAAACAAGGCATGGTGATGGTGATATGGAAGACACAAAGATGTATGCGCAAAGCAATAACATGCCACTTTGACCAAGAAAATGAGGATTATGTTATCTCCTTCTTACAAACACATGGAAATGTTATGAGCATTTGGTATCTTAAAAATAAATTTTGGACTTTGCTTTCAGCTGCACATCACGCGGCACTGACAAATATATAGTGTCAATATAATATTATTATGGCTCCATTCCCACATCACCAGTCATGGGCTTATCTGTGTTACACAGTCACCATTTCAAAGCATTTGGGAGACTTTATGGTGGGGACTGATTTAGGAAGAGATGAGAATAGTTGCACATTTTGTAAAGAGTTGTGAGTGTATTTAGTGGAAATGATGATGATGATGATCATGATGATAATGATAAGGTCCCCAGCTGTCTGTTGAAGTCCCTTTCTGGAAAACAGCTGGAAACTCATTCTCTACAGATCGCATCTGGCTTGATTTGCCAGCACTCAAATCCCATTGATCTGGTTCTGTTCTAGCCCTCTGTACTCACAGTTCAAAGAGCAGGGAGGCCTGTAAAGAAATTACTGCCATATTGTTCAATCGGCCACAGTGAGCAATATATACGATTATAATTAGGAACACATTAAGGGAAGCAGCTCAGTGGAGATAAGCTGCCTGACTGCATACGCTTTTTGATGAGGGCTTAGCGCCAATCCGAGAAGAAAAAGATTAAATGTTTGTTACCAATCCTTTTGAACTTGTGGCAGAACATGTGGTAAAGCATTTTTGATTTAAATTAAAAGCATCCTAGGATAAAAATAACCCTGTTCTCCCAGTCCTTTCCAAGTGAAACCATTTGGAGACTGATTTATTGTATCGCCCTTAACCTCTTTCCACCAGCATGATTAACGTAAGCATTTCTGAATCCCTTGTAAGCCCGGACAGGTATTTGTCTTGTTACACATCTGTGGAACAAATGGCAATACAAATTATACACTCAACAGATGTAAGTTTTCAAAGGCCGGGCAAATTTAATTTGACTGTGCATGTAAATGAAAAGTTCATTGAGCTCCAAGGTCAGTGATGTGGGCCGCAGGTAGAGGGAATTGTTGCATCAAATGTCACCAAAGGGCCAGTAATTCAGAAACCCCCGAAAGGGAGCTTCCTAAATCGAGCAAAGAAAGCATAAGCCACCGGTTGCAGTAATGGAGAGGCAAGCACGGGAAAGGCTGCACCACAATAGTATGGCTTGATCACTACCCACTACCATCCAGAAAGCCTTTACATGACAATTGGAAAGAAAAAAAAAAAAAGGCTAGACAACTCTAGAAAACATTTAAAACTTCCATGACAAGAGGAAGTACAGTATAGTGGTTTCTTCTGGAAATGAAGAATAGGAAATTTCAGATTCAGTCCCTTGGGCAAGTCTCTTAACCTCCCTGTGATTGTTTACCAGTAAAATTGGGATATTATTACTATCCACTGTACAGGCATCTAAGGTTGAACATCCTTCTAAAGTGAATGCTCACCTATTTAAAATGATACTACAAGGCTGGGTGTGGTAGCTCACGCTTATAATCTCAGCACTTTGGGAGGCAGAGGAGAGAGAATTGCCTGAGCCCAGGGGTTCGAGGGCAGCTTGGGCTACTTGGTGAGACCTCATCTCTACAATAAATCAAAAAATTAGCCAAGTATAGTGGTGTAAGCCTGTGGTTCCAGCTACTTCAAAGGCTGAGGCAAAAGGATCTCCTGAGCCCAGGAGGTCGAGGCCCTGGTGGCCATGAGCATGCCACTGCCGTCCAGCCTGGGCAACAGAGTGAGTCTGACAATCAAAAAATCAAAATAAATAAAATAAAATAAAATGGAATAAAATAAAATGACATCACCTATTGTACATTTCATGAATCTGAGAAGTTTGTAATCACATGAGATTATCTGCCAAAGGAATACTTTAGTTTAAGTAGTTTTAATTATATTATGTGTTTTTAAACTTCTATAAACAGCAAAATTTATTTATTTAGTGGTCCTAAATGCTAATCGAAGAAAACCTCAATTATAATATTTTCTTACATTCTCTTACCAATTTTCCTCCCTAGATACATACACACACACACACACACACACACACACACACACGCTTTCCTTATTTCCTCTTTTCATTCTAAATTTTGAAGACTTTTCCCCTCTAAATAATTTCTTTCCTGGTAAGGAGGATATTGTCAATAGCAGTCATGCTAAACTTCTGAAAGCAATACAACTAAATAGTTAATACCACAAAAAAGTTTTTAACACTTTAGTTTTCAAATTCTGTCAAAACACACATATTCTATTATCTAAAGTAGTATTTCTCAAGTTACCGAGGATTTTGATAGGAGTTTTTGTTAAAAAAAAAAAACCCTTCGGTCACATATTAGAACATATTTGGTTAAACCAAGCTAGAGGGCTCCATTACAATAAGGTGCATTGTGAAACTCTGAGAGGGAAAATGTATGAAATATTTTCCTAATTGTTTTATACCCCTTTACCACTGAATTCTCTCAGGTCTGGTGTTCTGAAGAAAGCAATTTGGGAAAAACAATTCAGGGATAATCTAAAGTGTTCCGATACACTTTTGCTGTGTGAGAAAGGTGAATAAAAGCTAGGCCTCAATGAGCAAGAAAATTCTTTTTTTTTTTTTTTAGTAGACCAGCTATTTTTTAAAGTTTATTTAAAAAGACACATAACATATGTAAACATCTTTTTTAGTCACAAGCTCATAACACAGCACATTAAGCCCATGCCTCAAATCTCTGCAGTGGGAGTACCTTAATTGTCGACTAACTATAAACAGCTTAATTTACTTAGTGATCCAAATACTATTGATTTGGAATGAGTATTTAACTTTAGAAAGATTAAGGCAAAGCAACAGGTAGTGTATTTCTTTCTGTTTTTGCCTCTACCAGGAAGAAAATATTGCCATTACTCTTTTGATTGTGTGCTTTAATTCTCTCTTGTGAGTATAGCAAGAATAAAGGCATTTAGAGTAGCTTAGCTTTCTCTATTATAAGTCTATGCTAATTACCAGAGGGTCAAAACAAATCAAACTTGTAGTTTATGATCATCTTATAAATAGACATGTTTAAATGATCCTTATTGTTCTTTGAAATGCCAATTAGGAAACCCTTGCTGCTTTACAACCATTAGTCCGGGAAAGGTGAATTGATGACCACACAGCAGTGTGAGAATAGCTGTCTGCCTCACTCCTAAAGGGCAAAGTTAAAAGGAGACAAGGACCATTGTTCAGGTGAAAATGGTGTAAATGAAAATGAAAATCCATGAACAACTTTTATAGCTGATCGCCAAGTACCTACAGTGGCCCTCTTGTGAGTAACTTCACACTGTGTTTTTCAGGCTTGTCTTCCCCGTTAAGCCCTGAGTTTCTTGAGATCAGAGATGACATCTTGTTTCCGTTTTCCTGGAATGTTCCATAGTGCCTAAGTCAGAGTAGGCACCAGTCACACATTTACTGTATTGAATTGACGTAAAGTGATTTGCACCAAGAATTATTAAAATATATTCTCTAACATTAGAATACTGAGATTGAGTTTAGATTTAAAGTAAAACAGAGAAATATCGTATTTACCTAGGTATTCTTGGCCAGAATATACAGCTCATTTGTGGCTGAAAAGATGATACATAAGCATAAATACCTTACAATATTTGGTTTGCTCAAAAGCAATGTTTACCAACACATTTTATGTTTTGAATCAATATGGAGACTTTTACTAAGATCTAGATAAATATCACTATTTGATTACCTGTTGAGTCTTGATTCTTTTACCTGTCATGAAATTATTTCTCAGTGCTCTGTGTCATCTGGGGATGTGATAACTCTGATCTTAATATTCTCATCAAAGACTTTGATAAAAATATTAAATTCATGGCCAAGGAAAGAATTCAGTGGAACAGAAATTCAGAACTTCATTTAACTAATCAACAGCCTTAGGATATGGGCTTTCGACCTCCAATTATGTTCTCATCCAGCCTAGCTTTCTTTAATATATACAGTATATCCCAAAATGTTGTCAAATACTTTGCTACAAAGGTGTATTTTGAATCTATTATAATTCTAAATCTATGTTATTATGGCATCAGTTCCAAAACTGACACCTACCTATTCTACTGTACAATAGAATTAAAACAGTCATAAAGGTTGACATGGCCCAGACCCTTATGAGCAGAAAGATCATTGAATGCAACACAGTTTCCACATTGAATGCATACCTTCAGACTTCTGTCTTCACTGATATGAACACAGTCACTGCCATCATGCTACCATTTATAAAACATATGGCCAATAACTTGACTCCCTCAGACTTCCTTGTCTTTGAGCTGTCTGTGGAATGAATCCTATACTTTATATTCTTGTTTGTAATGCCTTCCTTTTCCTCTGAAATGTCAAATAATTGCCACAAAACGCCTTTCATTCATGGCTTTTGGATTTTGAGAGTAGCCTTTGAAATTACCATGGGCAGTCTTTGGTGCCAAACTGAATGAATTGATACATTTCCCATCAGCTTTAAGAATTTTTGAATAAATAAACATCAGAGAGCTAAAAGAGAGAATCCTAAGATGTATGAGACTTTAATAAAGACAAAAGTAGCAATTTAATTCAATGCAAAAGATGGATAATTTATTTAATCACTAAAAATGACATAGAGGAAGAAAATCAACATGTTCTCCACTCTTGCAGCATTTAATCCAGATAGTCTAAGACAGGAATAAATAATACATTGATAAAAAGTATTTGAAAAAGACCTTGGAGGCCTCATGTGCAATTTTAAGCAGCATAGGAAATCAAGAATGTATAAAAGAAAAGGTTAATAGTGTATTTTAGAAAAACCAAATTGGCAAAAGATGTCACAAACAGATTGTAAATCAAATGGCAGACAAAGGGTTAGTACATAATGTGTATTACAATTGATGGATACTTAGAGATAGATAGATAATCATCAATAAACAAAGAAAAAAACTATTGACTTATAGGCATAGAATAGTTATACACCGTTCATACACAGCAAAAATGACTGTCAAATATATGAAAAGATGCATAATTTTGCTAGCAATCATACTGTATCATTATCAGTATCCCCTCAAACTAACAAAAATTAGAAATAAGGACATGTGAATTTGGATAAAAGGAAATAGTGTAGCTTCAGTTAAAAAAAAAGTGGGGGCAGGGAGGAACTCCCAAACAGTATTGGTGGAAACGCAAACTGTTGCAGTCTCTTAGAAAGCGATGTGGCAAATCTATTAAATTAAAGATACTCTTCAATCCAGAATTCCTACTCTGGTCATAGAAGTAAAAACAATATTATGTAAGGATTGTAAGGATATGCCATGCAGTGTTGTTTGAGCATAGTTCATACAGCATATTTTCAAGTGGCAAAAAGAAGCTGAATGGAAACAAATGCAAGCCTGTTGATAAGCAAATAATTACCTTCATGTGGGACATCCTTGCCATGAAATATCATGCATAATAAGAAAGTTTAATAAGAAGTATCATGCAAAAGAAACTAGAACTAGACTAATTGGAATGGTAGAAGTATTTTCATTGGTATTGGTCAGTAAGTTGCAGAAAAATTTTATGATATAATTCTGTATTTATAAAACTGATAAAAAACAATCACTATTATGGATGTATATATACACACATATGTACATTTGTATATATTTTTTGTTTGCAATTATATGAACATGGTAAAATATATAAAAGATAAAGGAATATGTTGTCATTATAGGTCACTGAGGGGGGAGAAATGGAGCAGAGCAAGAAGTCATTGCAAGTAAAAAAAAAATAAGAAAGTAGTATCACACTAAACATCACATTGTATACACATGCATGTCATCATGTTATACATTATGTAAAATAGTATACATGCATTTAATTTTAAAATGAAATTTATGAAAAGGGGCTAAACATAGATACCATGTGAACAAATCAAAATGCCATTCTCACAACTTGAAACTGTTAAATGACAAATTAAGTAATTGAATGATCTCTGGCACTCATAGTACCTATCATGTCAGCTCTTACTACTATAACTCTTCAAAGATTACCAAGTGCTTTCCCATTAATTTTCTCATATATAATGCACACCCCTGCTATGATTAAACGGGATGAAAAACAAATACCAAGAATCAATGTCCTACGCAACTTTGTAAATTTAGTTCAAGAAATGCTTTCATCTTGGATTTTTAAAGTCATGTACTAAGAGAAAAGGTTAAACTGTAAACTTTTATTCAAAATTACTTGCCATTTTATAAGACTACAAAGTCTAAATGACGCTAAAAGCAAACTATAGAAATGGAACACTTAGAAGCAAAAAGCTGTGCCTGAGAATTTCAGTATTCTACCCATGAAGCTGTGGGTACTAGCATTCTTTTGAAAAGACTCAGTTGAGCTGAGCATGAAGACCCTCAGCTCCTAATCTCAGTTTTGCTGAGAACTTGCAACGTGACTTTGAGTAAATCACTTGACCTTTCTGAGCTTCTGATTCCCTGTAAGTAATAATCCTGGTCTTATCTCCTTCATTGTTTCAAAAATAAAATGAGATGGATGATTTATGCGAAAGCACTTTGAATAGTAAAATGTGCTATATTATTATTCAAACAAGGCATTATCCCCTCAAACCTACTTAGAAGGGGGCTGTAAATGAAATACTGCATATTAATGTGATCTTGGTCTTCAGAGAACTGGGATTCTCTGGGCACCATTACAGTCTCAGCTATTTTTCTGCAGTATAAATTATGTGCTCCAAACAAGTCTTCAATACACTTCAGAAGCCTGAGAGGCAAGCGCGAGGCTGCTTAGTGCCCCCAAAATAGGTACCACTGTAGAGAAAGGAAGAGCATTTCAGAAAACCGTGAACGGGTGCAGCCTGCCAAGTCTCTGCTTGAGCTGCAGTTTCTCATGTGCACGGGTGTTGAGAATAAAGGAAGCATGTCTAAAAACCCAAGTCTAGGCAGGAATTTCCATAGCCTCTGGTTATTTTACCAAGTTACTATAATAGGTGCATGTCCATGCATAAGTGTGAAGATACACAAACATGACATTATAAAAGCAGATAGCTTTGCCATGTTACACACCCAATTCACAAAATGCCATCAGTTCCACAAACCTTATTTGCTATTGTTAGTCAGGTCCTTTTGCAAGCATGTTTTCTGCATCTTTGACCCTAGTGTCATTTATTCAGGCTACCATATTCGAGGTATTCACAAAGTGTCTTTTTCTCCCACAGCTGAATGTATAGCTGGCATCTCAGAAATAATTATTTTCCTACTTACAAATCTCAGAAATGCCTGAATAGTTTGTTATTGTTGTTGTTTTTAAAGCACTAGAACTTTGGAATGAGGCATGTCTTGGAAAAATTTGGTCACAGATTTTCTCTATCTAGAGACCCTGACTCATCTGGGAATTCTCGCTGGCATTTATTAGAACTACCAAACCCATTCATTACTTGTGAGGTTTTGGAAGATGTCAGATCTCTGGAACAAGGGCCCCTGTGTGTCCATGTGCACCTTGGCTTTTATTCCCCCCACAGGCTGATAAAGGCAATAGCAACGCATTCCCCAGGACTCATGGTAAAAAGCCCCATTCCTGGTCACCAGAGCCCTTGAGACTGTCATTCTTCTCTTGCATGGTTCCTGGCAGCCTTCTGACTACCAGAAAAGACCTTTTTGTCTTTTTCCCTGTAAGGTAGCTTAATGGTTAAGCATTTGTATTAAGGGTCATCATTACAAGGTAAGAGATTTGAATTGATACACCAGCTCAATTGTGTATATGTCTTTGGGCAGCTTTCTTTCTTTTTTTTTTTTTCTTTGAGTCAGGGTCTCACTCTGTTGCCCAGGATGGTGTGCAGTGGCACAAGCCCGGTTCACCGCAGCCTCAACCTCCAGGACTCAGGCGATCCTCCCGTCTCAAGAATCCTGAGTAGCTAGGATCCTGCACAGGCCTGCACCACCACACCCAGTTAATTTTTAATTTTTAATTTTAACTTTTATTTTTGGTAGAGACAAGGTCTCGCTATGTTGCCCAGGTTGATCTTGAACTCCTGGGCTCAAGCGATCCTCCTGCCTTAGCCTCCCAAAGTGCTAGGTGTTTATTATAAGAGTGAGCCACCACACCCAGCCTGGGCAAGTTTCTTAACTTCTCTGATCCTATTTCTTCCTCTGGTAAATGGACATCATAGTTGCTAAATAAGAGGATGATGGATTAAATGAGACAGTTCTGAGAAAGTGCTTAGGATAGTACCAGGTATATCAAAAACACTTAACCGATGGCAGCTGGTAGTCACAGCTACAGCTAGCATCACTCCCTACTGCAACAGGAAAATACAGAACTATGAAGGAACCTAAGACCATTAAAAGAGAGAGAGGGGGGAAAATATCTTGTATTCTTTAAACTTGAAAAGAGACATGCCATATACATCCCTTAGTATGCGTGTAACTGTGCAGACAGCTTTCCTGTCCATAAATCACAGGTCAAGCTACATAAAATTTGCACAAGGAAACTGGGAGGCGGGAGTCTCTACTCTCTTGGGTGACTCCAGAACAGCTCTATGGCAAAGCAAGAGAGGAGGAATAAATCTAAAAACACTTCATACATTTGAAGCATTTGTGTATGTAGCTTAAGATGTGCATGACATTACAAAACACTGAAGATCCATATGTACACCTAGATTTATAAACTCCAGGTTGGAAGAACTGGTCTCCCAGACCCAGGTGTGGCCAATCAGGCGCAATATTGTATCTAGTCTTGTCTTTTTTTTAGTCTGGGTCTTACTCTGTCACCCAGGGTGGAGTGCCATGACATTATCACAGCTCACCACAGCCTCGATCTTCTGGGCTTAGGCAATCTACCCTCCTCAGTCTCTGAATAGCTAGGACTACAGGCATGCACCACCACATCTGGCTAATTTTCTGATTTCTTCTAGAGATGAGGTCTCATTATGTTGCCTACGCTGTTCTTGAACTCCTGAGCTCAAGTTATCATCCCTTCTCGGCCTCCCGAAGTGCTGGGATTACAGACGTGAGCCCGCATGACTGGCAGTTTTGACTTTTAAAAAAAAGATCAAGGTTGTCTGCGTGGTTCCTATGGGACAGTGTAAACACAGCTCTGTGGGCACAGCTGGGGGTGGAAGCAGACCTGATTTACAGTATTTGCCAATTTCTGTGGTGTAAACACTCCCACAATGAGACTTCACCGAAGGCAAAATTGAGAAGAGATACGTACAATGGCATTTCACGGGCCAGTACTAGCAGACTCCAGCTCACACTGTGTAAGCAGAACTAGCTCTGAAAGCAGATGCTGTTAAGATGAAGATTTGAGCTCATTAAAACTCTCCAGTGGCTTCCACTGTAAAATTGTCTATTTCTCTTTTTAGCCTAAATTATTTTCATTTCCTTATTTTTTCTACTGTTCTTAACTTTTTGTCCCTGAGTTCCTCCTGTTGCTCTACTATGAATTAAGAGCAATCTGCATCCTTCTGACTGTGAAAATAATTAAAAGAGTTATGTAAAAAAAAATCAGTCATTTAAGGAAATATGGGGACCTGGACTTCTAATAATGCTATGACCTCCCCAAAAAATCATATTTTACTCATGATTCACTATAGTATGTGTCCAATAAGTTGCTAATATTCAAGTTCAGGTCCTTACAACTGCACATATGGTCTATTTTCAACACACTTTAATATGGTCTATCAACTTCTTCTGTCTCCGCCCCATCCAGTCTGCACACTGCTGCCAAATACATCTTCCTGAAATAACACTTGGATTATGTTTCCTACTCAAAAATTCTGGTGGTTTCCCAATCCCTTCAGGAAAAAGTCCAAATTCTTATCCCTCAAGAGTCCATAGTCAGAATGCTTATGGCTTCAGGTGCCCTGTGGCCCACTCCTCTCTGAAGCTCTTGACCCCACCCTGCTTGTTCTCCATTTCTGCCCCTGAACTCATGTCTTCCTTTATGTAGAGAATGCTTTCATTCTGCCTTCAACTGCTCTTATGGACTGAATGCTTGTATCTTTCAAAAATTCCTATGTTGAAACCCTACCTTTTAATGTGATGGTATTAGAAGTTAGGGTCTGTGGGGGGCAATTAGAATTAGATGAGGTCATGAGGGTAGTCTTCACAAATGAGATTAGTGCCCTTGTAAGATAAGACACAGGACAGCTGAGTGAGTTCATAGAAGAAAAAGATCAAATCACACAGCATGGTCAGAATTGAGACACAGAAAAACTGTGATGTGAAGTTGAAAACTGAAGAAAGTGTGATTTAGCAATTGTCCTAGTTAGCTTTGGCTACATAACAAAA
>CAUYQG010113110.1:0-22727 GCA_963574415.1 Tarsius wallacei
GTAGCGCGTGCCTGTAATTCCGGCTACTCGGAAGGCTGAGGTGGAAGGATCGCCGGAGCCCAGCAGGTCGAGGCTGCGGTGGCCGGGAGCGGCCACTGCACTCCAGTCTGGGCGACAGAATGAGACTCCAACTTAAAAAAAAAAAAAGCTGTTTACCAAAGTGTTAATAATGTGGTATTTCTGGTTGGCATGTCTTTTCTTTATTTGTATCTTTTTCTGTAGTGTTTAAATTATTTTTACAATGACAATGAGTCTTAAAAAAAAAAAATCAGGCCTCAGTCTGTTGCCCAGGCTGAAATGCGGTGGCATGATCACAGTTCACTGCAGCTTCGGCCTCCCAGGCTCAGGCAATTCTTCCACCTCAACATCCCAAGTAGCTGGGACTACAGGTTCGTGCCAACATGCCCAGCTAATTTTTTTTTTTATAGAGATGATGTCTTGCTATGTTGTCCAAACCAGTCTGGAACTCCTGGGCTCAAGCAATCCTCCTGCCTCAGCCTCCCAAAGTGCTGGAACTACAGGCATGAGCCACAGAGCCCGGCCAACGTGTCACTTTTTTATAATCCAGAAATAGAAAGCCATGTCATTTTAATTTTTTAAATATAGACCTTAAAGAATTCATTTGTGGGATAGAGACATGATTTGATTTAAAATACTGCACTTTGAGAAGTGGCACTAAATTAACCAATACAATGACTCTCCTTTTTCTCTTTGGCACATTTTATCCAAATAAGAGGGGTTTAAGGAATAGATGAACAACGTCAAACATATTCTCTCTTCTCCTGTCCCATCAAATTAAGATGCTTCAGAGAAGTGAACAGCTAGGTCAAAAATTGTAGAAGTTTTAATAAAGAAAATAAATGGTCTTACTCCATGAAATTGTCTGTATCCATTATCTCTTTGGGATTTCTAGAAGGGGAAAAGAACGAAACTTAAAAGTTATAAATCATGTTGAATCCAGAGTTTGAGTAAAGTTAGATTGACTAAAAACATCAATTGTGTTTAAATCCATTAATTGCTAATGATGTTTTAAAATATATTGATTACTTGTGCATATGTACAAGTATAATGAGGGAACGACCTCATTATTTTAAAAAGCAATGAGAAAAGGAAAGGAATCAAGCATTTTTTTTTAAAGGGAGCAGCATTAGGAGATGCTGAATTCAATAGCAATTCATTGCAATATCATTTTAGACATTAAAAAAGGAAAATCTAATGAAAGTGCACATTAAATTGGTGGCATTTTGAGAACTCGTGTTTTTAAAAAAAACAAAGATGTCCTGCAAATTAGAATTTCATGAAATGCAAATAAAATTCCTATATAGTATTGTAGAATTACATTTTCCAGAAAATATTTCTTTACTTTTCAAATTCACTGAGAAAATATGACCATTTATGGGCATCTTCTTTCACCTATTATCTTCTTGATTTAAAATAGCTCTAGCCAAAAGCAACCCTAGAATCAACTCTAAATCCTTCATTTTATAAATAAAACAACTGAGAACCAGTTAGCTTCAGTGATGCCATTAAGGTTAGTAAAGTTAAGTTAAATTAGACTCATACCTAGAATTCAGGTCAATTAATAATGTTTTCACTGAACCTTTTGAATTTGCACCTTGTTTTTACATAATTTTAACTTAACATACACATACACAATATATATGTCATCTTCCTAATTACGCTTTAAATAAATTGCTCATGGCCGGGGTCTGTAATCCCAGAACTTTGGGAGGCCGAGGCGAGTGGATTGCCTGAGCCTGCGGGTTCGAGACCCACCCGGGCAACTTGGCGAGACCTTGTCTCTACAATAAATCAAAAATTAGCCGGGTGTGGTAGCGTGCGCCTGTAGTTCCGGCTACTTGGAAGACTGAGGTGGTTGACGCCAGAGCCCAGCAGGTCGAGGCTGCGGCGGCCGGGAGTGTGCCACTGCACTCCAGTCTGGGCGACAGAGTGAGACTTCAACTCAAAAAATAAAAAATAAATCGCTCACTTAAAAAAACATCAGATAAAACCTCAGCAAAATCAGGGTTTTCAGTAGGGGCCACTCTTGAAAAGTAAAACACATACATTCACTCATTATTCCTTAACCCAAGGTATATCAGCCTGCCTTAAGCACCTACTTATACACAAATGTAACATTTGTTATTCATACATCTTTAGAGCACAAAATAGTGCCAAGAGCTAAGAAGAGAAGAGGTTTCTGCTTTCAAAGAGCAGGGTGAAAGTGTAAGTGTGAAAAATGCAAATCATTTAATAGAAATGCCAATGGTAAACAAGTCCCTGTACCATAACATTAACTATATCAAAACAATGACATTTCTTTCTTCCAAACAGGAATGCATACCGAGGACTGCAATCTCCCTGCCACCTTGGCTCCAGGATACCCAGTCAAGTAAGAGGTCCAGACGTGGGTGAGGAATAAACATGACATGTTCAGGAGAAAATGAGAAACATGCTGTTCAGACAGGGAAGCTGTGTGCATAGTCGGGGGGAAGAAGGGGGTATGTACAACGACAGGAGGTGAAGGGTCTTACAAACCTGAAAAAGGAGTTTCTACAAGTGATGTGCTGAACCGGGGAACACACTTCTGGAAAATCACACAATGCCCATAAGGTTGAAAAAACCTTCCATACAATTTCATCTCATCCCTGAATTGAAAGATTCAGTATATGTTGTTACTTTTTCGTGAAAATCAATTAACAGAGACCCAAGCAGTACTTCCTGTGTTTCTCTCTCTCTCTCTCTCTCTCTCTCTCTCTCTCTACCTCTCTCTCTCCCCCACCCCCGCTTCTCTCCCCCACCCCCCACCCCCCACACACATACCAGATATCACTCTTCTTTTTACTGCAGGTAAGGCAACATTAGATTTGATTTGCTCAGGAAGTCATGTGGAGAAGAGAGGCTTTAAAAAACCAGATAAAGAAAAAATGAGAATTAAGAGAATGGGGGTAGTGAAGACAAAGAAGGAATTTTCCTTCTCAAGTATGAGAAAGAAGCAGAGAGTCAGAGTAATTGAACAAAATGAAGAGCATAATGGAATAAATATCATGATGGGATCCTGAATCGAATTTGCGTCTACTCTCTGTCCTGTGTCTGCCGCTGAAGGGATCCGGGGTAACCTAGCCAACATGAAGCTGCGTGGCCATTTGGCATGGGTGAGGATGGAGTAATGAGCATCCTCTTCCTGACCGCAGCTCTGCCCCAGGATGCGATGGTTCTGATCAACATTTCCCCATCTGGCAGGCAGGCAGCCAAAAGATTGGAGACCTGAAAATGGATCACTGCCTTTTGACTCCCTGCAGCAACCAGCAAATGTAATATAATATTTGCACAATTCAATCTAATAGCAGTCATGCTGAGCCCCATCCAATGGAAAATGTTATGTTTTTCGTGAAAGAAAAAAAAATAAAGGTGGCTTCAGTGGTATTATCTGATTCTCACGGATTTTGTTTTCCATCTTAACTTGATCTTGACTGATGAAAATAACTCACCACTGTCTGAAAAGCTGAAAACACCAAGGAGCAGAATGTATTATCATTTACTTAGAAAAAGCAGCCTTATATAGTAATAACGTCTTCTAATTTAGAAGACAAGTGTGGGGGTGGAAGTGGGGGAGGAAATGAAATGCTCATTAGCTTTTGCCAAAGGCCCTGGCACAGAGTTTTCCCAACTATTCAGAGATCAGTGTCCTATATTTACTTACCAGGGACAATTTATTTTCTTTTATATTTTCAAAGCACTTGAAATGATTTCTTTTCTTCATGATGGTTTCCATGTGCTGTTTCCAATTAAAGGGCAATGGGTTATTCAGTGAGTGTGAGGCAACATTCTGAAACCATTAAACACCACCATACAGGATGGGACCCTGAGGACTACAGGAGTCCCTCCAATGACATCCAGATCTCAAAAAAGCATTGAGTAGAAGACAGTAGAAATGCCTTGATTTCATAAAAGTTAGTTAAATATAATTAGAATAACCACAAACGTGATAATAGCAACGTTTTAAAGCTCTTGAATGTTTCCTGTGTACTAAGTAATTTGCATGTATAATTTCTAAACGGGATGATGGGGAGCACATAATATTATAAGGGTGCCTGATCTCAAACCAGGCAAAGTGGAGACTAAAGGGAGGCCTACGATGACCACTTGGATGCCTAATCCTGAATTGTACCCCACATCTTTAAAATAAAATAAATTTAAAAAATTTTTCTAATCCTGAAAACATTGACTGGAGATAGGTACTATTACTATCTCCATTTTACAAATGAGGAAAGCAAGAAACAGAGATGAATATATTGAAAGAGTAAAAGTCTACTTGCTCTAGATACAGTTCAACAGAATTACATGCAGTTAATTCTTTATAGCTTGAGGTATTTCCCTTGAAAAATCTATATTATTTTCAAGTGGAACAATCATTTAATTTTATTAGGTCTTATATATAATTTTAGAATCCATTGTCTTAAACTGATTAAACTATATAACAAAGAAATCTTGCTTAGTAATTGATACTACAAACATTTTATGAAATGTCATATTTATAAAAAATGAAAACTTGCACTGGGTTTTATAATTTGGTACAACCCAAATTATTATATCTAGCTTTTTGTGTTCTTGATTTTTATTTGTATATCTGGAGTACAATGAATTGGATTAGTGCTTTTCTTATTCCAAAGAAAATAAAACTTGTATGAAAGACAATTACTTCCTCCTCTGGTTAGAATAATAATAATGACAAACCCCTTTACTGCATGATTACTGTGTTCCAAGTAATCATCTTCATACACAACAATCTTTACAAACCATTGCAAAATGTATTATTAACTGGTTCTTTGGTTCTCAGTTTCCTCACTTTTAAAACAAAGTAATATTCCAACTTCTTTTTTTTTTGCCTATAAAAGCAGTAATCTCTTTATCCCATTTTACAGATGAGGAAACCGAGGCTCAGAAAAATGTGTTTAAAGCTACACTGTAAGTGGCAGCCAGCACTGAAATGCTTTTGTCCTTTCAATGGGTAAGTTTTCCAAACAATATACAGCAAATATCATCTCTTTTTTGAAGAATTAAAATTAAGACTCCCTAGAAAAGTATAACAAAACTCTTCTTTGCTCTAGGTTTGACATCAAAGTCAAAATAAACAGGATCTATGTGTCAAATTCTCCTCAACATTCCTTAAATTCTTCTTTTTATCACTGGGAGGATCAATTTCAGAGGAAGAGAAAAGATTGTTTTAATATTATTTTTCACCAACCTTTCACAAAAGAGGTGACAGTGATTATTCATTTATGGAACATGTTCTAGAGACTAGTCAGTAGGCTGCTACGTTTGGAAAAGCCAAAATGAATTCAGAGGAAATGAGACCACAGTTCAAAGTTGTTCTTGCAGGACCAGGATGTTAATCATTTAATGATGGGAAAATAACCTCATGGCTAGGGTTCCCAGGAGAGAAAGCTTTTCGTTTTTATCATGGTGAAAGCCTGCCCTTCTTATAACACTTTTCACGGATATATGTGCCACTGCATTGGCGTCTTTATTGCTCCTTGAATGTACTCCTGTCTCAGGGCTCTTGCAGCACTCTGTGCCTGGAAGGCTCTTCTCCTACATCTGTCAAGCCAACTGGACACTATGTACATTTATTTTCATCTACCAAAAGAGAAGGAAATGAATGCAAACTAACATTTAGTCTACTTTAGCATATGGACTGACAGTGGTTTCCTGGTTCAGTCTGGTCTGTGGGCCAGACGGTTTTGTGTTTCCTACAGCACTTGAGGTGATTTCATCAAAAATGGCAGCTCCCAGTATGGCACAGGGAAAAGAGGTTTTCTTATGGGTCCATTCTCTTTCAGCATTTTGCAGTGAATTACGTTGTACTGTGCCTGATTAAGTGAATGTCCACATGATTGTCTAGTTTCAACAAAATCAGCCCTCACAAAATGGCACTAAAATCTTTCTGAAAGAAGTTCACAACTAAAGACAACACATTTCAAGCACAATAAAACATGGCAGAGCGCACCCTTCTCTGCGTTTCTACAGACACTCTTCATCAGTTATCTTGTGAGATTAAGCACCCTTGCTGTTTAGTCCTATGTGACAGGCAGGGAAAATACTCAAGATTCTCCAGAAGATTATTTGGAATATGAATCTATATCCCCTGTGGTTACAGAGGAATTTTGCCTTAATATTTTCTATGATATTAGGTAGTGTTAATGTGAAGCAATCAGAATCAGGAAGGTGTTTAAAAACTACACACTTGGAACTTGAAAAAGTTCTAGATTTGTATTAACAGATAGTTGAGGTCAGGTAATACTCAATTTAAAGCTTTAAGGAATTTAAACCAAATGTAATGTTTAAAAAGACCTATGAATGCAATTTAAAATGGCTAAAATAAAACAACATGGCAAACCAAAAAAAAATTTTTTGAGTCAGTGTGCACTACTACACCCAACTAATTTTTTTAGTTTGTATGTTTTTTCATAGAGATGAGGTCTTGCTATGTTGGCCAGGTTGACCTCAAGCCTAGGATCAAGTGATCCTCCCATATCGGCTCCCAAAGTGCTGGGATTACAGGTGTGGTGGTTGACCTGAATTATATTTTAGCAAATACTGTTGAAGATGCAAGGAAAACATCACCAGAAAATTGGTATAAATAACATCAGAACTGCAGATTGGAGTTTGCTGTAAGTTTGAACAAAAGAGCAAATGTTTCTAATATGTCTCAGCCTCTAGTATTGTCTAGATTCTATTTTCATGCTGAAATAGATTACTTTTTTGGAGACTCAATAAAGAAATGTACAGTATTAAAAAGTTCTCAAAAATCTTTAAAAGTAAACGAAGTCTTTAATTCAAGAAAATCAATGTTTTATGGAAAAGCTGTATAAATAAGACTATCAATGGAGCACTTGCTTAAAAAATGAATTGACAAAAAAAGATTTCTGGGATGTTTATGAAGGTGCCTCACATAAAATCCATTCAGTACATTCTTTTCAGACAAGTTCATGCAACAAAATGAACTGAAGACAGAAGTGCAAAAGTGCTCCAGGATGTCATCAATAGGGTTAATTTTATTTTTTTTTCTTTTGAGTTGGAGTCTCACTCTGTCGCCCAGACTGGAGCGCGGTGGCCGCTCCCGGTCATTGCAGCCTCTACCTGCTGGGCTCCGGTGATCCTTCCGCCTCAGTCTTCCGAGTAGCCAGAATTACAGGCATGCGCTACCATGCCTGGCTGATTTTTTAAATTTATTGTAGAGATGAGGTCTCGCCAAGTTGCCCAGGCGGGTCTCAAACCTGCGGGTTCAGGCAATCCACTCACCTCGGTCTCCCAAAGCAACAGGGTTAATTTTACAGAAATGCACATTTAAACTGTATTGGACTCTTTCAATCATATTAGAATGATGTAGAGAGTGACCATAAAAATATTTTGTATCATATAGAAATTTGTACCACTGAGGTTCAAACCTTTAAAAGAGAACTAAAGGACGGTTCACAGTTTTGTTTAACAGATAAACAAACATTTCAAATCTGTTGGCCTTTTCTAGGACAACAAGTGGCTCTCTTAGTTACCTGATATATATTTAACAATAATAAACAGAATGTGTGTTCCTACAACGAACTGCTTTTAAAAACAACGAAAGCAACTTTTAAAAAAGAAATGAAACAGAGAGAATGTTTTGAAAAAAGTTGTTGAAAATGTCTCTATAATTAGGTGATTTGCAGCTGAAAATTATTTAAGTGTATTCTTCTTTAAAATGTTGCATTTGCACATTTAACTAGGAAAAAACATCTAACCTGCTTTTATATCTTCCAAATTAAAAGTACAGTGATGCTTTTAACACTAAAATATACATTCATAGCCTATTTCAATTCGCTTCTAAGAACAAAGCGTGGACATCAGAAAAGATGAAAATCTGGTAAAATTGCAACAAAACTGGTTGCACTATTGGTTGATGAGAATGAAAAATGATTATCAAGTAGTGATTCATTTCTTCAATGTGCATATACATTTCTTTCTTTCTTTCTTTCTTTCTTTCCTTCTTTCTTTCGAGTAGAAGTCTCACTCTCCTCTCCCAGGCTGGAGTGCAGTGGCACACTCATGGCCACCGCAGCCTCAACCTGCTGGGCTCAGGAGATCCTTCTGCCTCAGCCTTCCAAGTAGCTGGAACTACAGACACACGCCACCATGTACAGCTGCATGTACATATGTTAAGAGATTATTTTTCAGCTCTGACAGTTTTTAAACTCAAATATTGACATAAATTAAAATTTCACTAGATCTGTGATTCACTGTACTCCATGGTTTTACACACACACACACACACACACACACACACACACACACACACAAAGCCTCTGAGCATTGTAAATAAAAAGACTTTTTTTTTTTTAAGGCCAGGATCTCACTCTGTCACCTAGGCTAGAGTGCAGTGGCATGATCACAACTCACTGCAACCTTGACCTCCTGGGCCCAAGCAATCCTCCTGCCTCAGCCTTCTAGGTAGCTGGGACTACAGGCGTGAGCCACTGTGCCTGGCCTAAAAAGACTTTTATACTGTCAAGAAAGTAAAATAAAAACCAGTTTTAAAGTATTATTTCATCTTTTATATCATTCCTTAAACATTTTTTGGTATGTTTTATACTGTACATAAAAGATTATCACAGCAGTACATGCATGCACGTACTATATTTCACATACCAGGGGTGCCAAGAAAATGTATACCCATTTTAAGAGATGTTATCTATGCATTTACTTTTAGTTCGCCGCAGTCAGAAGTGTCTGGACACTGAAGGCTACCACCTTGAGCAACTTTTGTAATTGCAGAAGCAAATAGTGACTTGTAGTCATCTTTTGTTATTGGTATGTATTGAATAGTACAATTTGGATAGTTTTTTCCTTTCTTAAAATGTATACACATTTTTGGCACGCTCTGTATATTGTATGTGTGTGTGTGTGTGTGTATTTTATACAATAAATTTTAAAATGTATTGGGGGGACCCCAAGAAACCAGAATTATCTTTTGAAGAGTGAGTCCCTTGTAGTACAGGCTACCCCCACTAGGTGAATGTTCTAGGAACCCACTGGCATCAGTGTATCAATTATCATTACATTGTGAGAGGCTAAGTTCAGCTTCAGAGAATTTTTTTGGAGATTCTTTCAACGTGTTTGCCCGTTTCATGGTGGGTGATTTATGAGCTTACCTGCTCACACCACGTTGAGTGTTCGCAATTTTGGACAAAAAACATGACCCCCGTGCCCCACCCTCCGTACCTCCATATTCACCCCATCTCACCTGAGCAACTTTTTTTGTTTCCCTGGCTGAAAAAAGTCCTCAAAGGGAAACGTTTTGCCCATGTGGAAGAGGTGAAACAAAAAATGGCAGAGGCACTAAAAGGCACCAAAATTGATGAGTTCAGAAGCTGTTGTAAGCAGTAGAAAAAGCGTCTTGATAGGTGTATGGCATCAAACGAAGAGTACTTTGAAGGTGATTGATATGTAAACATGTAAGAATAAGTACAGCCAGGCTCAGTTGCTCAGCCTGTAATCCCGTGCCTTGGGAGGCTGAGGTGAGTGGATTGTCTGAGTCCGCGGGTTTGAGACCCACCTGGGCAACTTGGCAAGACCTCATCTCTACAATAAATCAAAAAATTAGCCAGGCATGGTAGCATGCCTGTAGTTCCAGCTACTTGGAAGGCTGAGGCGGAAGGATCGCCGGAGCCCAGCAGGTCGAGGCTGCGGTGGCCGGGAGCGGCCACTGCACTCCAGTCTGGGCGACAGAGTGAGACTCCAACCCCCCCAAAAAAAAAAAAAAAGAATAAGTACACAATTTTTTATAAATAAATTCTGGGGCTTTTAGGGGGCTCCCTCCTCATATGTATACATATAGGATATGTTCAAAATAGTTACTTAAAGAGGCACAATCAAAGCTTTTTGGAGACCACTGGTCTAATGGTGGAAACAGACTTGTGAGCAAAAGTTGCAGCCAAAGGCAGCATAGGGAAGCTCACTGAGAAGCTATGTGTGGTCACGGGAGCACAGGACAGCAAGTGCTTACCTCTAACTGGGAAATTAAGTCAAACCTCTCAGAGTACTGACTTTGAGAATCTTTCAGAGTGAGAAAGATGTTGGCAAGTACATTAGGGTAGATATTAGCAGATGAGGCAGACCAGCATTCCAGCCAGGGACATGACAGGGATGACAAGCAAAGAGGGTACAGTGTCTGAGAGAGCTGTGGTCTTTCCTAATGGCTAAATGCACTTCTGGGAGAGTGACAAGCGATAGGGCTGGACAGTTTTTCAGGACCTAGATCACGGACACGCTCTGTGTGTCCAGTGGGGCCATCGGCCTATGAACAGGCCCCAATGCAGGGTGGCAGCTAAGAGCAGGGGCCTTGCCACGCTGGCCTCTGTCCCAATCCCGCCACTTAACTAGCTGTAGCACCTGCAATTATTTATATAACTTCTTTAACCTATGTTTTCTCTTCTATTAAAAAAAGTGGGGAATAGTAGAGACATTACAAGTGAAATAACTCCTAAAGCACTTATCCTGAATCTGAGCATAGAAAGAGAAAACCAATGTTACGGCTATTTCAGTGACAGTGATGGGAGCCTTTGAAGTATTTTCAGCAGTGACATAACAGGTGATTTAGAAAAATCTCTCTGGTAGCTCTCTGCAGCATGGACCTGAGGAATGTGAAACCAGAAGCAAGGAGACAGTTCTGAGGCCCACAAAGTTATGCAGGAGACAAACACCAGAGCCTGAGCCAGGGGCACACAGGAATACAGGGCAGGAGACCAGCACGAGCAGCTAAGGAGCTGGGGAGTCAGCATCCAGGCTGCCATGGAAACACTTGGATTTACAACCCTTTCAGAAGCTCATCTTTCATGTGTCTTGAACTGGTTGATAAAATTCTCAAAACTCAGTGGCTGCTAGAAAGTTTTTGCTTCAAAAATAAAGTAGCATGCTATCGTTTTTAAGAAAACATATGAAATCTTGGTAAGAAGAAAATCAAAGAAAATCTATCCTTTGGAAGACAGAATTAGGAAGATTTCTAGTCTGTTTCTATTTTATTTGCTAAAGTATTTGTTCTGGAAATAAAGGTTTCAAGTAAAACAATTTGACTTTAAAGTAAGTGAGATTACACTTAATGGCAGAACAAGAATAGCAGGTATGGTTTCAGAGTTCACAAAACTCTCCACCGTGGTCTGCTTAGAAGTCTTCTTCCTCTCTGTCCTGGCTGTTCGAACCGCACTAAACCCAAAAGTGACATGTGCGGGAGCTCAGAACACAAATCCCAGATCCAGATTCTCTAGATGTGAACTCCAGCTCAGACCCTAACTGCCCATGTGACTTGGAGAAGTCACTTAACCTCTTTGTGACCCTGTAACAGGGATCTTAAATATAAGTAGTCTCAGAGTTCTATTTATTTGTTTGTTTGTTTGTTTGTTTTTGAGTCGGAGTCTTACTCTGTCACTCAGGTCGGAGTTCAGTGGCGTGATCACAGCCACCGCAGCTGCGACTTGCTGGGATCAGGTAATCCTTCCACCTCAGCCTTCCAAGTAGCTGGAACTACAGGTGCACACCACCATGCCTGGCCAATATTTTTAAATTTATTTTAGAGATGAGGTCTTGCTAAGTTGCCCAGGCTGGTCTTGAATCCCTGGACTCAGGCAATCCTCTTGCCTCTGCTTCCCAAAGTGCTGGATTACAAGCATGAGCCACCCTACCTGGCCCTCTTATATTTAAAAGGCGGCCGAAGAAGTGTCTGGCACCTTGTAAAATCATATATAAGTTTCTTAAATAAAATTATCTCCAGAAGATACTGTTAAAGGCAAGAAGATATTTTGGGGAAGATGACACCCATTGATTATTATTACATATTTTCTAGGCAAAAATCAATGTGTCCCAAAAAGGTAAACTCAAGAAAGGTCAATTTTGTTAAATGGGATGAAGGAAGAGGGGTGAAGGGAAAAGTCTAGGTAGAATCAAATACAACACAATTCTGTTCTAGAAAACTCATCCTTCATTGTTTAATCAATTCAATACTCACACTGCTTCCATATACAAGAGGAGAAGCTAGTCACAGTGACTAAGATTATGAAAGCCAGAGACCAATGGCTAGGAAACAATGATTTGTTATATAATCTAGAGACACAATTTTGCATTCATAATGTTTCAAATGATAAATTCATCAGATTTTTGAGTTCATTTATCTTAAACACACTGTATGCTAGTTTGAAGAAAACTACATCTGATAACCTGTCATATGCAAATAATTTTTCACAAAGACTTTGAAGACACAGTTTGTTGAAAATCTGGCCGTCAGTGCTTTTTGAAAATAAGAAAAGAATGATAGATAATTGAGAAACTAAAATACTTAAGTAATCTAATACCATAAATATGAGGTTGTCAAACAATGAGCAAATGTTAGTTATTTTCTCAGTTAAAGCTTTTAACTTCATGAAGTTGTTTACTCTTCAGGATTTTAATGAAACCGTTTCTAAAACTCTCTGTTTCTTTTCACAAAAACCTCAGCCTCATGGCATTTGGTTTCATCATGAATCTATTAGAATAGACACAATAAGCATCTTGGAGTTCATGCATTTTTCAGGTTTCTTGACAAGTAAAATGGTTCCCTTTCCAGTCCTTCTCTCATTGCACATTATCTTGGAGATACCTGTCCTGGAATCCTTTTCTACAGGCCCATTAAAAGAAAAAAGTGATTGTTATCAATGTTAAGGATTAAGCACAGATTTTGTGAGATTCTGTTTCATATAAACCCAGAATAAGGGTCATTGCAATGTTCAGCAATACTAAGTGACAGCCAGTTCCCCTTTCCGGTTCTATGCGGGAGAGTCGCATGATGCCCTTGCTAGAGGAAAATAATTATATGTGACTTTGGATTGCTTTGTATAATTTTTTTTTGCAATTTTTTTTTCGGTATCAATTTTTTAAAATCTCTAAACTGAGAATGAAACTTTGTCAACTCAGTTGATATAAAAAAAAATAACATATGTTAACACATTTGGAAAATTACAAGATATATACATGTGAAGTACTTTCAGCCCAATGTATAAATTACCTTATATTCTTGAACACTTATCAACTGGCAGAGAGAAGTTAAATTATTTTGGAAGCTTCAGTTCTTGTTTAAAACCGTTAGTATGAAAACTATGTAAAACGTCTAGTTGGGTATGATGTGTACGTCACAATGACATTGCCTGTTTGATAAGGCAAAGATCTCTGCATTTCCTGTGGATGAGTGACTACTGTGGGAGGTGGCTGGATTTGAGCATGTTGCCAGTACCCTATCCAGAAAGGCCAAACTCTTAGCCAGGGGCTGACAGAAACAATCTGGCATCTTGATGAACCACTGGGCTTGGAGGGGATACAGAAGAGATTGGGCAGAAGCCTGATTCCTCAGGTTAGGAGGCTGTGCACTGGCAAGGCCCTCCAGGACTCCTAGAAAAAACAAGTGCTCAGGCACCTGGACACCAGACACAGGAAGGACAATGATGGCCGCTCCGTGTTAACCAGAGAAGCACTCCAACCAAAGAAGGGAAACCGCCACCTCATTCAGTTACGGATGAATATATCCATATCTTTCCCTTCCCTTTCCAGTCTTTCCTCCACCCCTCAACTTTGGAGGGTTAGAGGAAGGTAACTGTAGTGCAGACACCCTCCTCTCCATGCCACTCCCTGGAGCCATGAGCCTGGTCATGGCGACTAAGGAGAGAATTTAGAGTCAGATCTGTGATTGAAGCGTCCATTGGACTGGGCTGTTTCAATAACCAAAAGTCACCAGACAGGTTTGGGATTTTCTCAAAGCATTATTAAGACAGAGATTTGTTGTCTTCATCATGATTGTAAGCAGTTACTGAAAGAAATAAAACAACTTCATATTTATGACTGAATGAGTTGACACGCCTCAAAAAAAAACCCAAAAAACAGTTATACCACACAGGTTCATATTATCACCCACATGTACTTGTTGAATGTTAGTCCTGAAAACTTATCACCAAGTCAAGAGATTTCCATTGATGCTCATGTTGAAGCTACTGTTTCTAAGTGCAATGAATGAAAATTTGACGGGGCTTAGCAAGAATTGTAAACTACTCCTTTTTTTTTTTTTGAGTTGGAGTCTCACTCTGTCACCCAGACTGGAGTGCAATGGCCGCTCCCGGCCACCGCAGCCTCGACCTGCTGGGCTCCGGCGATCCTTCCGCCTCAGCTTTCCAAGCAGATGGAACTACAGGTGCGAGCTACCACGCCCAGCAAATTTTTTGATTTATTGTAGAGATGAGGTCTCACCAAGTTGCCCAGGCGGGTCTCGAACCCGCGGGCTCAGGCGATCCACTCACCTCAGCCTCCCAAGGCGCGGGATTACAGGCTGAGCCACTGAGCCCGGCTTAATTTTTTTATTTATTGTAGAGATGAGGTCTCACCATGTTGCCCAGGCTGGTCTTGAACCCGTAGGCTTAGGCAGTCCTCTCACTTCAGCCTCCCAAAGTGCTGGGATTACAGGCTTGAGCTACCATGCCCAGGCTAGATTTTTCATAACCCATCTTGAAAGCACCACCCATTGTTTCTGTGATTCACTGGAAGAGGGCTATTACATCTGGGCCATGCTCAAGGGGAGGAAAGTGCATAGGAGGATTAGTACCAGGAGTCTAGAGTCCTAAAGGGCCATCACAGAGGCTGCCACCCACATATCCCCTGATGCAAACCTAAGGGGGAAAGCCCAGCTGTGCATCTGCAGTGGCTCAGAAACCATCAAACATATCAGCATTACTGGAAATTGCAAAACACTGAAACGGTCTCAGTGTCCATCAGCAGGAGAGAGGAAATGTGAGTGGTGGCACTCTGAATACAGTTGAATAATAGTAAGAAGAAAACATCAAAGGGAATTGTGTTGGTTTGGGTCCTTTGAGAAGCAGACCAACAGGATTGGATCTGCAAGATATTTATTGGGGGAAACGCCTGGATAATAAAGGGGAGGGGACTTCTCAGCCTGGGGAGAGCCAGGCTGTTGCAGATACAGCTCCAGTCAAGCAGGACGAAGGAAGGAGGAGGGATAGGGAGTGTCTCAGACAGACTGCCGCACAATTTTAAGAGAGGTTGGCTGGGCACGGTGGCTCACATCTGTAATCCCAGCACTTTGGAAGACTGAGGCAGGAGGTTCACTTGAGGCCAGGAATCCAAGACCAGCCTGGGCCATGTCATGAGACCTCACCTCCAAAAAACAAAGCAAAGCAAAAAAGGTTCAGCCAGGCTGACTGGGAGTTCTTGAGCCAAAGTTTTGCATTAGGGAAGTCCCACATCTCATAGGAATGGCCTGGCATTTGTACCCCTGCCCTGCTCGGCCACTGGCTAGGAACCGTGCATTTTTCTGGCTGCCAGGTGAATCAGTATGGATAAATCCTGAAGACATGTTGAGTGGGAAGAAAGCAAGGTGTTGGAGCAACCTGTAAAAGTTTAAAGGCGCATACAATGTCATTCATAGGTCAGGGCTACAGGAGTATGGAGTGAAGATAATAAAAACAGAGAAGAGGACTTTACACACAGGTTCAGGCTGCGTCAGGGAGGGGAATGGGATAGAGGGCATTCCTGGAGGTGATACCTGATTCCAAATCTTTGGGATTCCTTTCCCGTAGATGGTGACTCACGGAATAAGAGGTTGGAGACATGATGAGAGAACAGGCCATCTGCGGGCAACCAAGCCACGCTCTGTTATCTGCTTCAACGCAGGTGGGTGAACACCTACTGGCCACGTCCGTGAGGGAGAGGGAAGAGTCGCACACTGGCACCTCTAGGAAAGAGGACATAAATGCCAGGAAGATGGGCCCGTAAGTTACCATATGCCGCCCCAGATGCCTGTCCAAGGGAGTGAGGCAGTAACAAGGAGGGAGGGAGTGATGATCTCCCTCCAGGAGCACAGGGAGAGGACAGCTGCCTGGGGTTCTGAAGACAGATAAGAGTTTTCCTGGAGTCCAGTCGTGGCTAGTATTTCTACACTGAGTGCTGACTCTGTGCCAGGCACTGGTGTAAGCGCCTTACAGACATTAACTCTTTTGGTTCTTACCATGACGTAGTGGCATAGGTCTTGCCATGGACAGATAGGAAACCCAAGGCAGACACGAGAATCCTGCTCACAGGGGGACTTATTGGGGGAACTCGGCTGAATCCTCGGTAGGCTGACTCCAGAACTCCTGCACTAATCATGTCAGGTCTTCTTGCTTGCCAGGGAGACATCCAGTGGTCTGGGATGATCCGGACTGTCACACCCTGTGGTGAATAGGTGAACATTGTTCTCCTTTCAATTCTCTGTCAATGCTTCTTGTTCTGTTACGGGGGATGTCTCCGTTTTGAGGTTAGTGTGCTTTGAATGCTGTGGGTACTTCCCAAATCTCCCTGGTGGAGACAGAGAGACAAAGAGATTGAGATAGAGAGAGAGGCAGAGAGAGAGAGGGAGGCGGGAGTAATGTGCTGAGAATATAATCTGCAATGTCTTATTTCAGTCATGCTTCTATGTACGGCTAATGATCTGACTTCCCATGAAAGATAATGCTATAAGATTTCCCTTTGAAGTATAACTATGTTCCCATCGCGACATTTTGCTCACCAATGGACTGTATAACTGATGATCTCAGAGTACAATCATACTGTATTTTTACTGAGCTTTTTCTATGTTTGGACATGTTTCGATACACAGATACCACTGTGTTACAACTGCCTACAGTATTCAGTAAAGTAACATGCTGTCTGGGTTTGAGCCCAGGAGCAACGGGCTGTACCACATAGCCTAGGCGTGTAACGGCCCTGCCATGCAGGTGTATGAAGTATGCTCCGATATTCCTACAACGATGAAATCACCTCCTGATGCATTTCTCAGAACGTGTCCCAGGTTAATCGGTGCATAGCTGTAGTAAGAGATGCCCTGAGGGAGTTCCAGTATTCCAGGCATCTCTCGCCTCCACTGTGGAGCAGTGTTCCAATTTCAGGATCAGTCACTCTCACCAGGGCAGTCACTCCCTTCTTTGCCTGTTGGTTTAGAGGCACGAGGAGCCCAAACGGCCAGGTGCCGGTCTCAACCTCCAGTGGAATCACTGCTGCGTCTCCTGGTGGAATCATTCCTCCCTTGGGAGCTAAGACCTCTAAGCCAGCAGAGCCTGCCATCAGGGGAACAGGAAACAAAACTGGTGTGAGTGGGTTGCTAGGGATAACAGTGAGTGGTGCCATTCCTATCTCCCTCCCTTGATTCCTGGACCCTCGAATCCTGGCTAGAAGAAGCAGCACCACAGAGTGGATGCCGATTCAGAGTGTGCCCTGGAGAACCTTGCCCCACCCCTGCAAGATAGGGCATTGCTTTAACTGCATCTTCACAGGGCCAATCTGCTGTTGCTTTAACTGCATCTTCACAGGGCCAATCTACTGTTTTATCAAGCCAGCTTTTCCAGGTTGGTGGGGAGCATGGCAACACAGTGGACTGCACCAACCCGGGCGCGTCACTGTGCTTCATTGGCTGTGAAGTGAATCCTGGATCAGAAGCAGCGCCGTGTGAAACACCATGATGGCGGATGAGATGCCCGTAAGTCCACGGACGGCATTCTGACAGAAGCACTGTGTGTCGGGAAGGCAAATCCGGATGTGCTCTTTTCCGTGCTTATTTGCCGTTTAGACGTCCTCTTTATGGTGTTGCTATTCAAGTTTCTTGCCAATGTTTATATCAGGTTGTATGTCGTTTACTGATTCGTAATAGCTAATTTTACATTCCAGATATAAGCCCTTTGTCAGTATACATGTTCCAAACTTTGCCTCTTAGTCCATGGGATCTTTTCTTCCCTCCTTCCCTCCCTCCGTTCCGTTGTTTCTTCCTTCTTTCCTTCCTCCCCCTCCTTCCTTCCTTCTTTTCTTTCTTTCTGTTTTTTCTTTCTTAGAAAAGGTCTTGCTATGTTGCCCAGTTTGGTCCCGAACGCCTGAACTCAAGCAATCCTCCTGCCTCGGCCTCCCAAGTGCTGGGATTACAGGTATGAGCCACCTTTCATATCTCTTTTTTCTTTATTTACCATAAACCTTTTATCTTTATTTTCTTTTTTAAAAATGTAATCCTATACCATCACATTCAGTCTTTTCTCCTTTCTAATGATGTTTTGTTTGGTTTGGGCCAATAAAATACTGTACGTAAATGAAGTAAAAATGAGTCAACCTAAATACAAATATTAAGCCCATAATAAAGGTCAGCTGTCTGTGGTGATGGAGGAGCCCTCTGAGCCCCAGCAGGTGGGGAGCACTGTCCTTGCCCCATTGTGTCCCCCAGGGAGTCTCAGGGTGGGGGAGTCTCACTACCAGACACCTGGAGTTCCTCAGAGTCTGTTTTAATCTCTCACACGTGCTGGCAGTGAGCTTGGCCTGCCTCACCCACCCCCGTGGTCACAAAGGGGCCGCTCCTTGGGATGTGAGGGCTTGTCCCGGTGGCTTTCCTAATCTGGCCCTCCAACCTTGGGTTCCCGCGATCTGTACTTTTGTCTCTGGACTCAGTTTCTCTCAGTGTATCACCTTTATGTCTATGGCACCAACAGGGTTAAAGAACACACCTTATCTATTACCCCATCTTGAGGGCTCTGGTGTACTTTGCTCCATTCATAATTTAGTGAGGTGGACTGAACTGGATTGGTTCCCCCCCAAATCAATACACAAACGATGATTGCCTCAGGACACTTTTGAGTACCTCAGCAAGGCCGAGGGGAGCTTGGGGTTGGAAATTGGCACTGCACTCACCACTTGGAGTTACTGCAGAGAGGGTTATGTAAACCAAGGGGTGACCTGCTGCTAACATTTACATTGCAATGAAAGCTTCTTTTTTTTTTTTGGAATGGTGCTTTTATGACATACTTACTATCACTGTTCCAGGCCTATAATTTAAAAATTACTGCTCAATGCTGAAGGCGAAATGATTTTATTGCTGCTGGTCTTTGAGGGTTGTGAGAACCAGCTATGGCTTGGAAAGTGTCTGTGGCCAGATGCACTGGCCACATCATCTCCATCGGCATGAACGTGCCCGCAGACGTGGCAGACAGAATGGGCAAACTGTGGCTGGGTGTGCCTGGATGCTCTCATGGGGAAGCAGACGCTCAGCCCTGAGCCTTGCTGTCCCCACCGGGGCTGACCAACCCTCTCGGAGGGCAGACATTTTCAGAAGCTGCACTGAACTCAGAGCAGCAGCCCAGACCGGCTACCTCGCCCCATGGAGCTGAGGGCGAATGTTATTATTATAACCATACATTTTGCCGGTTTGTTTTTAGCATTTTAAATTTATTCTTTAATTTTAATTTTTTAATCCTAAGGATGTGGGGTATAATTCAGGGTTAGGTATACAAATGGTCATTGTACGTGTATTAAAGTTATTTTAGTTGTTATTTTTTATGGCAGCAGATGACACACGATACGAAGTTTGCCATTTTAACCATTTTCAAGTCTATGGCTTAGTAGCATTAGACACATTCACACCATTGTGTAACCGTCGCCACCATCCCTGTCCAGATTTTCCCAGTGGGACTGCTCACCCATGAAACAACTCCCTATCTGTGTGTACTCCCAGTCCCTGGCAATCATCATTCCACATACTGTATGAATTTGACTGCTCTGGGTACCTCTTTTTTTTTTTTGAGTCAAGGTTTCATTCTGTTGTCCAGGCTGGAATGCAGTGGCACAGTCATGGCTCAGTGCGGCCTCTAACTCCTGGGCTCAAGCAATCCTCCTGCGAAAGCCTCCTGAATAGCTGTGACTATAGGTGCACACAACCATGCCCGGCTAATTTTTTTTTATTTTTTTGTAAAGTCTCACTATGTTGCCTAAGCTGGTCTTGAACACCTCCTGGACTTGAGTAATCCTTCCACCTTGGCCTCCCAACATGCTGGGATTTCAGGTGTGAGCCACCGTGCCCCACCCAGGTACCTCTTGTAAGTGAAATCATACACTATTTGTCCTTTTGTGACTGACTTATTTCATGTAGCATAATTTCCTCAAGGGTCATCCATGTGGTAGCACGTGTCCGAATTTTAAGATCCATGCATTTCCATTGCATGGAAGTATCTCTTTTTATCTATTTGTTTATCAGAGGACGCTTGGGCTGCTTCCACCTTTTGGCTATTGTGAATAATGCAGCAATGAACGCTTATGTACAAGGATCTGCTGGAATCCTTGCTTTCAAAGTTCTTTCCACCTTGAAGTGGAATTGCTGGATCACATGGTAAATCCATTTTTAATTTTTTAAGGAAACAACTATACAGTTTTCCACAGTGACAGCACCATTTTATATTCCTACCAGCAATGCACAAGAATTTCAATTTCTCCACATTCTTGCGAAAACTTGTTACTTTCTATTTTTTTCTCTTAATAGCCATCCTTATGGATGCAAAGTGGTATCTCTTTGTAGATTTTATATTTTTAATTCAAATAAACCTTAGCTCGCACGCTCTCGCTCAAACCACTTTTTTTTTCTTCTTACCTCTTTTCTACCACCTTACTCCAAAATTGGACGACATTAACTTCCATTCAGAAACCCACAGCCATAGGCCTTAATGATAATTTCTACCCGAATGGCAGAGATTTAAAAGTGTCATTGGAGAAACATGAATTTTCATGTATATGAGAGCAAAAGAGCCATTTAGAAGACACCACCCTGTGAGGCGCCTCTGTTAGGGTCCCAGGAGGGATCTTACAAAACACCCAAGGATGGTTTCTGCCTAAGGAGAGACTGGGCAGACAGACCTTTCTTTCTCTCTGCTGGCTCCAGGGAGCAGGTGGCCCCGGGTGCTTGCGGTTCTCTCTAAGAAGGCCCAGAGAGCTGGGGTTCCGTCAGTACCTCCACATGCCAAAGGGGTGGCTCAAAGAACTGAGACATCTCTGCAAATGCTCTCCGGCTCTGCCTCTTGACTCTTCTCCTGGAAGAACAGTGGAAGAGTAGACATTAATTCTGGAAAGAGTGGAAATGTTCTGAGGCCAGAGCAAGTTGGTGGTGAGGGGGGTTGGACCAGGGAGATGGCCATGGTGATGGAGAGAGATGGGCAGATTTGAGATACATGGTGGGGGCTAGAGGTCTCAGGGATGGGCTGGACGTGGGGAATTGGGGTAAGAAATATTGATTCAGTAACTGATGTGGCCATGAGTTGAGTCTGGGCATCACAGAAAAAGTGTAGATGTGGGAAGTGTCTGGTCTACCGGAAGGCACCTGTGAGGGTTAGGGTTAGGGTTAGGGTTAAACCTAGGCCAGGTGGTCATAAGACCTTTCTTTCAGTTTTATTTGCCAAAGACACTTTTGACCCTCAGAAAGATCCAGGTATTTGAAATAAAGAGAGGTGATTAACATCCAACCCAGAGTCCTCTTAATTAGTGTTCAGTAAGCAGTCAGATAAGAGAGGGCTTGAGTTTGTGTCTGCCTGCAGGTGGATGGTGGAGGAGGAGGGGAGACCTTTCCTGTGGTCCTGGCTTCCTCCTGTGGGGCACATGGTGGTCAGTGGCAGTGGCCCTGTTGTTTGAGATGGGGACTTACGTGGGATGCCTCTGTGCCCCTCACCTCTCTGCGTGCCCTCTTGCCCCTGGCTCCTGAAGCAAACTGCTGAAGGCATCACTGGCCCACCGTCCACATCTCAGGAGATGCATGTGAGTGTGACAGAAGTGCTTCTGCTTCCTAAATAGGAAGGCCAGGTTCCTGCTATGGGGACCCTGGTCCCATGTCTGAGCCTCTCTGCCCTTCCACTGCTCCCTTACCTGCCTCGGCCAGTTTCCATGTTGCAGGTCTATTCCCAGCATCATCCCTTTCGTGGTACTACATTCCTTACTAGGTGGATGCTTTTGGTTGTGATAGAAACCTCCCGGATACAGCTTGAGCTGATGGAGAATGTGTATTAAAAGGCTGCAGAAGTGGAGCGACCCAGGTGACTACAGTCAGGGTGGAGAAATGCCACAGCAGAGACAGGACCACCAGGAACCTTTCCAGTAGTATTGAGAGGTCCGTAGGGGATGCTCTGGGGACCTCCAGCCTCTAGAGGGCACTAGACCACCATGAGACAAACCAGAAATGGAGTTTCAGTCAAGGTCTCAATACTGGCAGGGACTAGGGTAGGGGAGTGAGGCACTCATCTTGGGTACAGAATTTAAGGGCATGCCAAAAATTCAGTAATCAAGATAAGTCCGATTTCAGTGCAACATTCTCTGTGCAATGGGGACAGTTGTTTCCAATCAGCTGGAGGTTCCTGGGTGGGTCTCGGCCATCCCCTGCTTTGTGAGTATCTGAGGGCTCACAATGGGATGTGCTTGGATTGGAGAATCTGGAGCTTTCTGTGTAGTGATGTTTTGTGATCGTAAAGCTTTGACTACCTTTCACCACTTGGCTCAAAATGCGGGGGAATATCTTGGTCAGTGAATATAAGGGCTCACATTTTTCTTTTGCTTCAGGTGCTAACATGGCTCCACATGGCATTGGCCTCGACCCTTACTTCCTTACAGAACTTGCAAAATGTGCATTTGAGCAGGCCGCATCCTCAAGTGGGAACAAAACTGCAGATCGCCCCTGACAGAGACCCTGCCTCTGCTGAACACTTTTGCCACATATAAATAAATGGCTGTTCACAGGCAGGCCGCAGTCTGGGGAAATTCTGAAACCAAGTTGCACGTAGGCTAGTGCACTATACATCAGCAATTTATCTTGTTATTTGATTTTTAAATCCATTAATACATTT
>CAUYQG010113115.1:0-17017 GCA_963574415.1 Tarsius wallacei
CTCCCGGCCACCGCAGCCTCGACCTGCTGGGCTCCGGCGATCCTTCCGCCTCAGCCTTCCAAGTAGCTGGAACTACAGGCGCGCGCTACCACGCCCGGCTAATTTTTGATTTATTGGAGAGATGAGGTCTCGCCAAGTTGCCCAGGCGGGTCTCGAACCCGCGGGCTCAGGCAATCCACTCACCTCAGCCTCCCAAAGGCGCGGGATTACAGGCTGAGCCACCGAGCCCGGCTGATCCTTATTTTTTAAAAGCTCTATAAACTATGACATGGAGGGGAATCACATTGCCAGACACCATAAAACAACATATAATTAAACTCTAGGAGTCCATCAGAAGATCCAGTGACAAGTTCTTCCCTGCAGTTGCAGTAAAGGTTGAATGATTTATAAGTAGACTGGGAAAAGTCTCATGATGTTGGACCAAGATCTAGCCTCGCTGCTCATTTTTTAGACCCAATTGTGATTACCCAATATGAACTATTACCATTAAAGGGGGAATAAAATTGGTTCTTCTAACAAACACATAATTTCTCTCTGGCTTTGGTTCAGCCCTGAGTTGTGGTTTATTTTAATAAATAATTCAAAAATCATTGTGTTTCTTCTCATGTGATCTGAGGTAATGTTATTTGAGATAAACAGAACTAACAATTTCTATTTGGCACTTATGGAGTTTCTGATCCACTGAGAGGGGACACTCAGGAATTTATCCTGACTCATTGATGAAAACAGGTAGAATGCGTTAGATTTGTGTTTGATGAGATCTATACATAAAATGCAAAAAATAAATAGGTTCTCCTTCTGCAGAGACAAAGTCTCACTCCACTATAAGGTACACAATGTAGCCAGCATGCACAGGCTACGTTTCAACCCCACCCATACCCTCGGATGTGCACCTTTGTTGAGTGCACAGAATATTCAACTGTAGGGATGGTCTGAATATACATGCCATGTTTCTTCTTTACTCAGTCGGTATTTCACTTCCCCTTTCCCCTTAAAATAATTCCATTAGATAAAGGGTTCCTAGGATACATCATATTCATGGATGAATTTCGAGGGATTTATCAACCTCCTGAAATGGTGTGCAAAAATTTGATGTCTATGTGCACATGCCCATTTCTGTGAAGAGACGGTCCTAAGAATTTTGATGCCAAGTTACAATGACTATGCCTTGAGTTTTTGACACAGGCAAATGAAGGGAAGAATAAGATAAAGAATACACAATGTCTCCCACAACTACTGCATATTTTCTTTCTAAATCACATTCAACTGTTTATTTCAGTCACCAGGCTTTCATTCTCATAAAGCAATGTCCAAACTTTAAATGTGCTATGATTCACCAAGGGAATTTGAGAAAACTACACATTCCTGACCCTCACCCTCCCATATTCTGGCCCAAAGATTCAGATTTCATCACTCCAGGATAAAACCTAGAAATCTGTACTTTTTACAAGTGCCTCATGTGATTCTAAGGCAGCCAATTGGAGACTCAAGCTCCAAGAAATGTGTCATGATCCACCATCAAATAGGAATAATAGATTCATCAATTAAAGGGGAAAATAAGTATATTTGTTTCTTTGTAAAAATAGGACTTTGAAAATCTTGACATAGATTACTCTGTGAGCCACAGGGAAATTAGAAAGCCCATTTTTTTTTTACAGTAATCACTGTTACTTGACAGTTCCTGCAGCATGTTAAGATGGCTGTTATTGATGACACTACCTTTTCCTATGCAATAAAACATGGGAACATATAGTGGGAGAGATGAGTATATTTTAAAACAATAGAGGAAATAAAAAATAATAGTAGTCATGTCCTCTCATTATTTGTGTAGACTGACTACTATGGGGAACAGTAAAATGCCCCTTTAAAAGTTACACTGTGGCTTTAAATTGGGTTAACTCAGTGAGTATTGCCATGAAACAAGTGGCTATAGAGATGTAAAGAATGGCATATTTCTCTACATTTCTCTTTTGCCTTTTATTTTCCCTATGGTCTTTAATGCATTTCTCTTTGGAATGGATGAAGTTATAAAGTTGCCTTACATAAAAGCTTTGCTTGAAAGATTGGTAATCGCGTACTTTGCTACTGAATTATCCAGTCTATTCAATCTAAAAAAGGCTCTTCTCTTTTGTTCAGCCCAGATTATCTCCTTTGCAGAGTGTAACAGAAATATCTGGGTATAAAATTGAGAAATTGTTCATAAATATTATGGAAGGCTTTCTGAGCTGTTTACTATTAGAGGCCTGATTTAGCAAACTGTAAGTCTGCTTTTGCTGGGTTGGGATATTTTTACTTTTTTCTTTTACCTAAATCATCCACAGTTGTTTGTTTGTTTGTTTTTAATGATACAGATTTTACAGTGCTTTCACCCATGATTAGAGCAGAAGGAAACAAATTGCTATTTGTAAGAGACGGTTTTAATATCTTTCACTACATTTGGAAAAGAAACAAAATATATTAGCAGTGCTATCTCCTGTAGGTAACTTACTTATCTTGCCATTTCTGTATTTAAAGTCATTGTGCTAAACCAGCCAATGAAGTGCATTATTCCACCAGTCAGAGTTTTCTAGAAGAAACAAAAACCACAGACAGCATGCGTTACAGAGAAGTCAAACACATCTGCACTAATTCAAAAAGAAGAAAGACCTTCTAGCTAGAGGTTAATAGCACAACTCAATCAAAACCAGTGACATTTTTTATCAAACATCTGTGAAATTGCCATTTTGAGCTCTAACCTGCTACAAACTTAATTAAAGGGTACCATTCTAATTGTCTCCTTGTACAATAAGCATTGATACAAAAAAACAGGGAGCCTACACTGAACACTCCCAGTTTATGAGGGAAAAGGGGGAGGGGGTGATTATTTCATTCTCTTAAACAGTAGGGATGTTTTTAACACATGACTCCCTGGGGGAGTGCCAATTAAAGACTTGTAGTTTCTGTCAACTCTGGTTTAACATTTCAACAAAGCAAATCATCAATTAAGACTCACCAGCACCAGCCATCCTGTTAATTGATCAAATGATTATCCTTCTCCTAGTTAAGAGTCTACCTGACACACTTGAAGAAATTCTTTTTCTTTGCTGCAAACCCTCTGGAGGCCATGCCAGACCTCAGCTTGGCAAAACCATTTTGGTTTTTAGATTCATTCAAAAAGTCTCTCTCTTTGTTCTCAGAGGGGCTCCTGAATGCAAGCCAAGTTCTACTCTCACTTTCTGATTGCTTTCTCTCAAAGACTTTTTTCTTGCTTTCTGCCATGAGAAAAAAGAAGGTGGTCATAGGACATCCATTAGATTTGTGTTTAAAGATAGTCAAAGAATAACCAGCTAGATGTTTTGCTCAACAGGGTGGATCATACTCAAGGTGGAATGTAAATAATCTAGCAGTAAATTCTACCTCATACTTCTTTGGAGTGTCCAACATCAAAGCAATGGGCCACTTAAAACTAAATCCAACTAGCTCTAAACTATAAAAATATATTCACAATTAAAGTATTTGTAGGAAAAAAAAATTGTGCTTCAATGAAAAGCTATGCATTATCTAGACTGTAAAGGAGACTACCTCCCAATTATCAGGTTTTCCAATCTTGATTCTGTGTGAGGACTAATTTACAACTCTGTAAATATAGATGACTGCTAACAATTAATTCTTATGTATAGGCAAGCAAATTTTGTCCTGTCTGTTGAAGCTTCAATGAATCTCCCTATCCCATTCCCAGAAATAGTTTTGCCTTTATCTGTAACATTCATTTCAGTATTTATGGTCAATAAATGTGTCTGTTTTTGGATTTTCTTTAGACTGGTTGAAATATTTGCCTGGTTCTCTCACTACAACTTGATATAATATTTAACATATCTTCATTTTATATCAGTAGAAGACTTGTCATGATTTCACTTTTTATTTTTGAGAATAACCCTTTAATATATATATAGATCTTGGACCAAGGCCAGGCCATCATCCAATTTAGAGACTTCAGTTGTAAGACTATGCCATACCCCTTTCTCTCACAGCCTCTATCACGTACCATTTCCCTGCCTGAATGCTCTTACCTCTTCCTCACTCCAGCTTCTGGCCCTAGTTGATTCCTAATCTTCCTTCAGATTTTGGCTCAATCAAAGCTTCCATAAACAAGCTTTCCCTAACCATCCCTCTTCTCTACTTAATACCGCTGGCATTTACTAACCTGGCTTCCCTAAAAACTGTTTTCCTCACTAGAGTAAGTACTCCCTGATGGCAGGGACCACACCTGGTTTTGCAAATCATGTACCCCCAGATCCAATGAGGTGCCTGGCACACAGAGGCTCAAATAATATCTCTTATAATGGGGTTCAGGACACACTACCCCAAAACATGGGACATTAGCATTTGATGAAACAGCAGAAGCAGGAAAATCTCTCTGACCTTCCACACTTCTCCCCTGAAGCAGGCCATAAAAGAATTCTCTGACCTTCTAAAGTAGGTCAGAAGACCTTATTCAAGAAGTACCCTCCCAATGCCCAGAGGAAAGGAATGTCCTTATCTCTGAAAACACAAAGAGAAGAATCTGAACAAAGAGGCCTTGCTAAATTCCCCTCAGTTTACTACCATTAGATCATACCCCGTTTGTCCAGTCATACTTCTGCAAAACTGTCTACTCTTCATCAAACATAGTACAAAAAATATCCAGGTTTCCCTGTTTCTTTGAGTCTTTTCTCAAAGGCTCCTATGTTGCATAAAACTTATATTAAATAAATCTGTATGCTTTTTCTTTCCTAATTTGTCTTTGATAGGGGCCTCAGCCATGAACCCAGCAATGAGAGAGAAAAATATTTTCTTCTCCCCTACAACTGCACACATCAGTAAAGCAGTAAATCCATAGACCAGTGAATAGATTGGGTTATGAATATTCCTGTTACAAATCAGAAAAACAGATCTGGACCAGAGCTGACCAAAGGAGAAGGATAAGGAAAGTCCAATGTAGGTGTTAATGATCTGGAAGACCACAGAGATCAATTGTTCTCTTTCCATTCTAGAAGGACCAGAAATCTGAAGAACTGGAAATGGAAACTTTCGGTCAGGTTTGGTGGCTCAGCCTGTAATCCCAGCATTTCAGTAGACTAAGATGAGTGGATTGCCTAAGCCTGCGGGTTCAAGACCAGCCCAGGCAACTTGGCAAGACCTCGTCTCTAAAAAAAAAAAAGAAAGAAAAAAAAAGAAATGGAAACTTTTTGAAATTCCTCTCCTCTCTTCCAAAGATTTCCAAAATCCACGAGTACCTGGGATTCCTGGATATTTTGAACCAGAACAAAGGCAGAGCACCAAAAGGAACTAGCATGAGTCCTTTATAGAACAAAAGCAGCATGATGTAGAGGAATGCTTCTCAAAGTGTGGTTCCCAGACCAGCGGTAGCTTTTGGAAGTCCTCAGGCTTTACACGATACCTACTGACTAAATCAGAAACTCTGAAGGAAGGCCCAGCCACCTAGGCATTAACAAGCCCTTCAGGTGAATCTGATGCTTGTTCGAACCAGCACAGAACAAAAATTGTGCTTCAGAGTCAACCAGACTTTGCTATGTATAGCTGTGAAACATTGAACCTCTTACTTAAACTCTCTAAGTCTGAGTTTACTCATGAGGTAAAATGGGGATAATAATAACAAAACCTGTCTCACAGGAATGTGGTAAGAAATTTTTTTGAGTAATGTATACAAATTGCCTAGAAAATTGTCTGACAAAGAATGGATACTAATGAAAATTTAGCTGTTACTGCATTTATCATTCACATGATCATCATCATCAGCTTGTCTAGACTCTTAAGGGCTGCAAATCCAGGACAGGAAAAGACTGCTGTCCTTTTGCCTAGTACAAATCAACAAAGTTTGCACAGGACTCTTAGGAATGGGGCAGGAGGAATTCAGAATTGTGTACTATTACAGCCTTCTAGCTGATGCCAACATTTTTTATTGGTGATTTATAAATATATATATATATATATATATATATATATGCAATGCACTATATATATATAAAATGCACTAACTTAGATGGGTACAGAGTTTAAGGGTTATACAACCACTTAGCACACATGCTATTTCATCTTCACAAACAACTAAGAGCACTTATTTCACTCAGAGAAATTAGTAAACTTGCCCAAATTCACAATGCCAGCCATTTGAAAATGCAGAACTTGTACCCAGACATTTTTATTCCAAATCCAATGCTTTTTTTCTTCACTCCTCCTTCAGTTTTCAGTTACACCACCTTCCCAAAGAAACAGACACTTACCAGACACACTGCAGAGTAAAATAGACCTGATATTATTTAGAGTGCTTCTTAGACTATGGCACATGGTTCTTCCGATCGTCTTTCCTTATAAACTTCACATCTAAAAGAGCAGATCATATTTTAAAACTCTTTATTAACAATAATTCCTCCCTTTTGCTGTATATTTGTTTAATTTTTTAATATGGACACTTATTTCATGCTGAACTAGAATCTGTTTTGATACCAATCTTTCTAAAAATCAATTTTCAAAAAATTCACTTGTAATACAGAAAGCTATGGATCACCTTCCCTGCCTCTAAAATATGGTCACTTTCATAAATATCATCCATTCATTCTGGCACCAAGTATTCATCAAACAACTACTCATTGCCAGACACTGTGTGAGGTACCAGGCATACCGCGTTAAATGAGACAGATATGGTGTTTGCTATCCAGAAAAAAGGTGGGGGAGTCAGACAGTAATCAAATCCACAAATAAAATAAAATAGCCACAGATTATAGTAAGTGCCACTGAGAAACATCAACAGGTAAAATGATAAAGAAACAGTCACCCACATACTCTGCAGGGGCTGGAGAGGGCCAGGAGCAACTCCAGACAGGACAGTCAGGAGTCCATTTCTCACTCTTCAGAAAAAGCACACTCAAGTATATTTTGATACAGAAAGTCTAATGTGAAAATCCAACAACTGGAAATATAAGCTGACAGAATTAATGAATTAGAAGTGGATTATGTGCTTTGCAATATGGGGGGTTGCACAAATACGTTCTGTGTTCATACCCCTATTATATAAGATTTACATTACATTTAACAAAAATATAAAATTTGGATCCTTTTTATAAAAATTCAATTCATAACAAAATGAAACAGCTACTACCAAAAAAACTGTATATATAGAAATTAAAAGAAATAAAGTACTAAGAGATAGAAACAGAAAAAAAAAAGTTATTCAGTGCTTTTGAAGGCCCAAACATAGAGCTACATACTTTGATATAATTTATTTAGCCAACTCTGTGCTTAGGTATTATATCATCCACATTTTACAACAAAGGAAACACAGTTTCAGTGAGAGATCTCTCAGCTGGTAAGTGACAGAATCACAATATAAAAACCTGATCTATATCCAGCAATGATACTGCTCATTCTGTAAAGCAAGGGTTGGCACACCATAGCCCGTGGGTCAAATTTGGAGAGCCAAATTTTGTAACACCACCAATTAAGAATTATTTTTTACATTTCTAAAGGGTTGAAAAAAATTCAAAAGAAGCATAATGTGTCATGACACATGAAAGGTATATGAAATTCAAATTTCAGTGCCCACAAATAAAATGCTATTAGGATATTGCCACATTTACTTATTGTCTATGGTTGCTTTCATACTACAAGGTGGAGTTGAGCAGTTGTGAAAGAGTCAGTAGGGTCCTAAAGCCTAAAATATTTACTATCTGGCCCTTTTCAGAGAAAGTTGCTAACCGCTGAGGGTGAGAAAAGCATCTACAGAAATAAAAGTAATAAACACTCTTGGAAATGATACTTCAAATATGAGTGACAAAAGCATGCAAAGAATGGCTATAAAATGCCTCTGAAAGAATTTAACCTAATGGCAGTTGCCTGAGGCACTACTTTCTCAGTTTCACCTGAGGTTTCATTTTTTCTGGCCCTATCTCCCAGTGAGGAAGACCTAAGTCAATCTCATAAAGGGCATTTATCACGTCTCATCTTGAGCAATGCTGTGTTCCAACTGGCAGTCTCAGAATGGAGGCAGCACAATATCTCCACTCCTGCATTCATTGACTCAACTTGTTTCCTGAACAATACAGATTTAGTTCCTGGCAGGGTTTCAAACTGTTTTTGTTGATTTCTGACTGTACTGTCTTCTTTAATATTTTCTGGTTCAAGTGAGTATGCTCAATTACGAATTCTTGCAAACAGTCTGTTCTGGGTGGATAGTTGACTCAAACTACGAAGTTCAAATTTTCTAGTATAGAAAAAATATTTCTTTTTCTTTTAAGTCTTCAGGCTACAAGGTTGAAAGCCAGAGGCTATGTATTATAGAATGCCTCTAGTTTTTCCAAGACTTTGTGATAATACATAATCTCTATGTCTTCTTTGCCATTTATTTATATATGGTCATTCTCAATTACTGGGTTATTTTGTACTTTTGAAAGGTAAATGACAAGTCAATACTTAAGACATGCACCTAAGCCAAAGATGGGCTTCACCTTATAGCAAAAAAAAAAAAAAAAACAGCATTCCAATGGAAATCTACACACCGTCTAGAGCACACTCTCCCCAGGTGTCTAACTCTATCTAGCCTTGTATGCTGTCTTTGAGTTATTTTGCATCACTTTATAAGCTGGAAGTAATTGAGAGATACATCTACATTCTGTCCTGACAGGTTGTGATTTTAATTGACTCCCTTCCCACTATAGAAATACCAGTTTTATCTCGATTTGCAACTCATCTCAACATTCCTTTACAATATAAATTCCTACTACGTGACTTTTCCTTTGAGCCTGGTTAACATCTGATAACATCTGCCTGGTTCCCTCAAATCATATAAGTAAAATAAAATCTTTAGTACATGTACATTTTTATACCTATATGAGTCATAGCTTTGCCTTTTTCTGAAAATTATCTTTTAACAACCCAAAAGGTTGGTAAGAATTCAGATCTATTTCAAACGCTATCTTTAAAAACTTTAAATTTTGAGTGCTAGTCACCTTTAATATGAATTTAGTTGTAATATTAAAATAGTTTAAAATGAATGGTGATGAGAAATAAACTTTTTTGTTCCCTTTTATTGCTTTTAAAATGATACAAGACAAAAATTGTGCAGAGGGGCAAGAAACAGATGTTAAACAAAAAATTATTCTGACACTTGTTAAAGTGGTAAGGAAGACTTTATTAAGGACTGCTATTGCAACAGGGGAAGAGAGTAGTTCAACTCCAAATACTACAAAAATAGCCAGGGATTTATAGCCAATGTTAGAGCAGATAAGGGGTTCAGTGAGTGGGAAATTACTAGGAGGAGTAGAGGAATTCATGCTAAATAAATCCTAACAGGATTCTTATTAAAGGCAGGCCAAGGACTTAGACCTCAAGGGTGAGGTGAGAAACCCGATTAGATCTCAAGGGTGACCAGATATCACTTAACAAGATTCTTGCTAAAACTGGGCTGGGCAAGCCAAATATAGGAGAGGGGGCCAGGGCTAAGGTCAAGACTTAGTTGAGAAGAGAGCTCAAAGGAGCCTTATTAAAGTTTAGTCAAAGAGAGAGTTGTCACAGGCAATAGCAAATTTATAAAAAGATAAAAAAATCAACAATTCTTGTCCTCAAGGACTTTACAGTCTAGTGAAAAGAGATAATTAAGTCAACACAATTTGGTCAAACTACCTTGGTTTAAATTTGCAATCAAATTTTATTCCCAGATGGATCTATATGTAAATAACCTCTTTAAAGGAAAAAAGGATAAGTGAGAAGTTATTTCAATCTCTATAATCTTAGTTTATAGACTACAATAATAATTGGGAAGGATACCAACTGAAGTACATCATATGCCTAAGTCAAAAATTGTATAAAACATACTGAACCAGAAACTAAGCATATATTATTTATCCTCCTTTCATCTAGGCAAAAAATACCACCATTGGCCACCAAATTCACCACCCTCAGCCTGTAGAACAGGATGATTATGGGTATTTGTGAAATCTAGACATCACTGTTCATTATATAACAATAAAATGGTGATAAAATTCTGCAAGTCTTGTTACTCAAAATGTGGTCTGTTATACCCAACAACCTGGGCATCACCTGGGAGCTTGTTAGAAATGCAGACTCTTGGCTGGGCACGGTGGCCCACACCTATAATCCCAGCACTTTGGGAGGCCGAGGTGAGAGGATTGCCTGAGCCCACGGGTGCAAGATCAGCCTGGGCAACTTGGCAAGACCTCATCTCTATAATAAATTTTTAAAAATTAGCCAGGTATGGTGGCATGTGCCTGTAGTTACAGCTGCTTGGAAGGCTGAGGCAGAAGGATCACCTGAGCCCAGCAAGTCAAGATAGCAGTGGCCATGAGCGCACCACTGCACTCCAGCCGGGGTGACAGAATGAGACTCCAAATCAAGAAAAAAAAATGCAGACTCTCAGTCCCTACCTGCTGAATGAAATCTATATTGTACCAAGATTCCCAGGAAATTCTTATGCACGTTAAAGTTTGAGAAACAGGCCGGGCGTGGTGGCTCACACCTGTAATCCCCACACTTTGGGAGGCTGAGGTAAGAGGACTGCCTGAGCCCGTGGGTTTGAGACCAACCTGGGGAACTTGGCAAGACCTCATCTCTATAATAAATAAATAAAAAATTAGCTGAGCATGGTGGCGCGTGCCTGTAGTTCCAGCCACTTGGAAGGCTGAGGCAGAAGGATCACCTGAGCCCAGCAGGTTGAGGCTGCGGTGGCCGGGAGTGTGCCACTGCCTTCCAGCCTGGGTGACAGAGTGAGACTCCAACTCAAAAATAAATAAATAAAGTTTGAGAAACAGTGATCCAAATGTATGTAAAAAACATTACCGCTGGAATTGTTAGTACATTCCCTCAACTATACCCTTTTTTTTATGCAACTTAATGTAATGATGTCTTCTAAGAAAGATGGAAGAGAAACAAGAAATTTTATTATGATCCAAGATCCCTGCATTTTTAGCCTGGCAGTATAGACCAAAAGTTTCATGTTGACCATTTGGTTTTGTGAGTAAAATCAAAGTCATAGGGGAAAAAGGAGAGGGTACACAAACAGGAAAACTGTGAATCCATAATATTTTATCATTGGAAGATTGAAAACAATCTCAGTTATATATACAGTATATATACTCAATTCAGTAATGATTAAATACACTTTGAAACAACTGTACAAGATAATATAATGAAAGCATTAAAAAGAACAAGATCATTTTTCATGTAACAACATGCAATGATCTCTAAGATAAACTTAGCTTAAAATATGCAAGGAGAAAAAAGCAAAAGGACAGCATAGTATGTATAATGACTTACTATTCATGTAAGGAAAATACATAAATGCGTATATGCATAGAGCATCACCGGAATGACACACAAGACAGACACGTAATGGTTACTGCCCAGAGAGGAGCCATAAGGGACAGAACTGGAGGAAGACTGATTTTCCACTGTGCACCTTTTAACACCATTTGAGTTATGTGATCATATTACCCAATTAAAACAATATTTAATCTAAGCATTGATGAATTCCTTAAAACAGGATAGAGTACAGTTCCCGAGGTAATGGAGGAATCTTGTCTTCATTTTTCCTCATAGATGGTTTTCTGACTATATCCAAACACTTTCTGTGACATTTTCAGGACTGAGAAGTCAAGTGTCTAAAATTCATTCTGACATTGAAGCTAAAGTCCATGTTCCTAGAACGCTCCCCACAGTCCCACATATACACCACCTCTCTGCTCCCACTGATGCCAGTTGTCTCTGCAAAACAAAGTAAGTCTCTTCCTCCCACACCGTGAAAACATTTGCAGAAGGCTACTGTGGTTTTCTTTAGTCAGGGGCCACAAAGAGCCAGCAGAGTCAGGCAGGTAATGTAAATAAGTAAAGCAGGTCTAGACAAGTAAAATAAGCACCCCTTTACCTAGAAAGAAAGGGGCAGGAGCTATTCTGCTCCAAGGAAATACTGCCATTGAGGAAAGAGGGTCAGACAGTGCCATACCTTCCCAAGGATGTCAGAAACTGATAAATTTATATTAAATACCTCAATTTTTAAATGTTAGTATTTTAAATGAATGTTTTAAAAAACACTGTACAGACCAAACAAACTACATGTGCAGCTAGATGTGGCCTAGAGGCCACCAATTCACAATCTGTCCTGTCATCCATCCTCTATGGAACCATGAAAATCTCTCTTTTTGTTGTATTCTGGTTAGAGCTGATGAAAAGAAATAAAGATCTCTTTTTAAAAAACTCAATCTGTTATATTCTGGAGATTTGGCAGTTAACTAATCTATCACTCCAAAAGGTGCTGGATAATTTATTTGCCAGTAATTGTGCTTGCCTAAGAACAAAAAGAAAAAATCACACTGTATATGTGTGTGTTGTTTCTAGATATTTATTGATATTTATTGTTATTAGAATGCCTTTGTTATCTTTGGCAGTGTGAACTGCAAGGTGTCTCTGATGGATAGCATTTCACTGTATTTCATAGAATATACATATATATAGTCCATTATGCCTCTGGGGTTTATTTGCAAAACATAGTTCTCATTTTCCAACAAGCTTCCCAGGGAAGAATGTTTCATAGAAAAAAAAATACAAATTTCCTACCACCATACTCTGTGAGAACCTAAAGAGACTATTGGACTATAAAAAAGAAAATTGAGGGATAAATTTAACACTTAAAAGTGACTCTTTTAGCAGGAGGTTTGGGCACCCAGCCAGGTTAAGGAGAAGCAGTTTTATGCACACATCTTAACAGCAGCCTTAATCTCCGATCTTCACCACTCCTTGCTCAAAGCCCAGTACCTACAGAGTCATCCCCGCCAGCATGTCCCTTCTAACTTGTCATCCTGTTTGTTATCACTCCGTGCCCTCTGCAGTGCTGTGGACTTTGGCTGTGAGATTGCTTTATTTAAGCAAACTGCACTTGGAAAATAACTCTTCTGGTTGAATCTTGACCCGCAGTAATTGGGAACTTATATAAGGATCCAAGATATTCTTATAAGGTTGATGGGGGGTGTCCCACTACTAAAGGCTGGATGCAGAAAAGTGGGTAAAGGAAACTATAGTAGCTAGAAAGGTACCAACATACATCTTCCCCATATAATATACATGGACTCAGTTTTTACATCTATTTATGCTTTCTACTCTGCTTAAATACAAAAACAGATTGAAAAATTCAAGATCTTGTGGTACATACAAATCTGCATCCACTGCTTATGGTCTAACTCTAAAGTAAATACATCAACTGACAACTCTTACAGCATCTCAAAACCAAGAACCACCATGCTAAAACTATTACACTGCAATGTTGAGGAAAGAGACATCTAATTACAGATATAATTTATGTGAATAAATATACTCGTTTTAGATTTCTAAATAAATAGGCATGTCATTAAACATAAAGTATCAGGAAAGGATTTCAAAATCTGTATGATCCATCTACATTGGCAAATTTGATCTATTCAGAGTTTACCCTGGGGGGAACTCATGATTACAACTTTATAGCTCAACTGTTGGTTAATTTCCAAATGAAAATACTTTATTTGGCAGGCATTTTCTGTAGGAAGTGAATTTTTTACATGCTATAGCCATGCCAAACTTTGTTTTTAGTTGTGAAGGTACTGGTATATCTTTATATCTTTTCCACTCACTAATTTCAGATTATTTGCATATATTTCTCCGGCTATTCTGATATTTTGAACACCTTAAAAATGTTGCATCTACATAAATTAAATGGGAAATTAAGATGTCATAATGCAATTCTATGTAGTACACATTTGCAAAGGGAAGCCTGTGGAGGCATGATTACCCAAACTGGTCTATTCATCAGCCCTTCTAGAACATTTGATATAGGAGTCAGTCAGCTGGATTCCAGTCTTGGTGGAAAGCACCGTATGATCTTGAAGAAACCATAAAAGCACATTTTACTCTTTTTGCATTTCCTCATCTATTGAATGAAGAGAAGACCTGGAACCTAACACATGAAAGGTTAAGAATAAAGAGCATGACAAAGGTTAGGTTTGCATACTGTTACTGTGGGAGAAAGGGGGAAGAAAAAGCAGGAATGCATATAAATATAGTAAAACAAAAACAAAAGCAACCAAAGAAAATTAAAAATAGTTCAATGATTTAAACCTGTATTTTCTCCTATAGAAATACAACAGAGGTCCCCAAACCCTGGACCGTGGACATGTCAGGAACTGGGCCACACAACAGGAGGTGAGCAATGGACAAGCAAGTGAAGCTTCATCTGTATTTACAGCCGCTCCCCATCAAGTCACATTACCACCTGAGCTCTGCCTCCTGTCAGATCATTAGATTCTCTCACAGGGAGAGGAAACCCTATTGTGAACTGGGCATGAAAGAGACCTAGCTTGTGCACTGCTTATGAGAATCTAATCTAATGCCTGATGATCTGAAGTAGAGCTAAGGCAGTGATGCTAGTGCTGGGGAGCAGATGCAAATACATTAGCAGGGAAGTTTGACTGCACATCCCCCTCCATCCCCTCCTCCATGGAAAAACCGTATTCCACAAAACTGGTCCCTCGTCAAAAAGGTTAGGGACCATTGCCTTACAACATAGGGGCTATGGTTTGAATGATGGGTTCCTCCTCCAAAATCCATGTTGAAACTTAATCTCCAATGTAACAGAATTAAGAGGTGAGGCCTTTGGGAAGTAATTAAGTCATGAGGGCAAGACCTTCATGATGGGGATCAGCACTCTTATAAAAAGGCTTGAGGTTAAAAGGAGTGTTCTCTTGCTCTTCTGTCCCTTCTGCCACGTGAGGACACAACATACCTTCCCTCCAGAGGATGCAGTAACGAGAAACCATCTTGGAATCAGAGAATAGCCCTCCCAGACACTAATCCTACTGATGCCTTGATCTTGGACTTATCAGCCTCCAGAATTTTATTTATTTATAGTTTGTAAATTTTACCAAGTCTGTGGCATTTTGTTATAGCAGCACAAATGGAATAAGACAACAGATAACTAATCTAAATTATCAAACTTGTAGGTTTTTGTTTGGTTTAGATGCAGGGGGGTGCACATGAGTATTCATTACATGGACATATTGTGTAGTGGTGGGGATTGAGTTTCAGGTGGCCCATTCTCCAGAGAGTGAACACTGTGACCCATAGATAGCTTCCGAACCCTAACCCACCTCTCCCCTCCCCCTTATTGGTGTCCCCAGTGTCTATTATTTCCACCTCTGTGACCATTTAGCTCCCACCTATGAGTGAGAGCATGTGATGCCAAACTCGTAGGTTTTTGATATCCCTTGGAAATACACAGATGAAGCTGCAGCCAAGATCTTTCCTCATCTTTGCATAAGTAAATTATAGTTGACTAATACCAGTATTTCAGAGTGTTCAACAAAGTGAGTGACTAGCAATAAGTGTTTTAGGTAAGTGACAAATGTACAGAATCAAAAGGCTGACCTGGGTTTTAGGTTTCTCTAGGTTGTGAGGCATCCCATGACCAAGGACTGAGACTCTTCCCTCTAGAAGATTTGGAACCACTAAGGCCTTGATGATAATACAATTGGTATGCTTGGCTTCATCAAATAACATATCAGCAACTTGTGTCCCACTGATGGTAGGCAAGTGCTGCAATCATTTTGTCCCAACGAGAGCATAGGCTGGGCGCGGTGGCTCATGCTTGTAATCCCAGCACTTTGGGAAGCTGAGGTAAGAGGACTCCTTGAGCCCGGAAGTTTGAGATCAGCCTGAGCAACATAATAAAACCTCAGCTCTACAAAAAAATCAAAAAATTAGCCAGGCATGATAGTGCACACCTGTAATCCCAGCAACTCAGGATGCTGAGGTAGAAGGATCGCCTGAGCCCAGGAGGTTGAGGCTGCCATGAGCCATGATCGTCGTGATCGTGCCACTGCACTCCAGCCTGGACAACAGGGTGAGATCTCAACTCAAAAATTTAAAAAAAGCCAGGCTCGGTGGCTCAGCCTGTAATCCCGCACCTTTGGGAGGCTGAGGTGAGCGGATTGCCTGAGCCCACGGGTTCGAGACCTGCCTGGGCAACTTGGCGAGACCTCATCTCTACAATAAATCAAAAAAAAAAAAATCAGCCGGGCGTGGTAGCGCGCGCCTGTAGTTCCAGCTACTTGGAAGGCTGAGGCGGAAGGCTCGCCGGAGCCCAGCAGGTCGCGGCTGCGGTGGCCGGGAGCGGCCACTGCACTCCAGTCTGGGTGATAGAGCGAGACTCTGACTCAAAAAAAAAAAAAAAAATGTGATTCTGCGATTCCATTTTTTACTTATCAAACTAGCAAAGATTTTTTAAAAAATACTTAACTCAAGGGTATATTTGCAGAAAAACAAGCCCTTTCATGTATACCCAATAATAGTGTAAATTGGTAACACCTTTTTTGGAAAATAATTTGCCAATATCTATCAAGAGTCCTAAAAATATTTATGCCCTTTGCTCTAATAATTTCATATCACAGAGTAATCAGAGCGATACAGACCAATATTTACACAGTGGGATCTCATTGCAGCATTGCTCATAATAATGAAAAATTGGAGGCAGTGTGAATATTCAACAGAGAACAATCGTCAAGACTGTTATGGCACAGCAAGTAGATGGAATATCACGCAGCTAATGAGCATCTTGTGCGATGGCTTGAACACGGTTTGTCCCTGCCAAAGTTCATGGCGAAATCGGATCCCCATTGTGGCAAGGTGGGGAGGTGTGGCCTAATCAGAGGTGTTTGGGTCATGAGGGCAGATCGCTCATGCATAGATTAATACCTTCCCCCAGAGGACAGTGGGATCTTGCTCTCCCAGGAATCGGTTCCTTCCTGTGAGAATGGGTTGTTAAAAAAACAAGTCCAGCCGGGCTCAGTGGCTCAGTCTGTAATCCCGCGCCTTTGGGAGGCTGAGGTGAGCGGATTGCCTGAGCCCGCGGGTTCGAGACCCGCCTGGGCAAGCAAGACCTCATCTCTACAATAAATCAAAAAATTAGCCGGGCGTGGTAGCGTGCGCCTGTAGTTCCAGCTACTCG
>CAUYQG010113117.1:0-19224 GCA_963574415.1 Tarsius wallacei
TAGAGACAGAAAGAGAAGGAAGAAAGAAGATTCACCTCCCCAAGGTAGGGGAGGGGACCAAAGCCAGGAAGCATGGCGACAGTCATAGCTCAAAGAGCACATGGCCACAGTAGAGTCTAGCAAAGCAATGGTCACTGGTTGCTTGTTGCTTGTGGTTGAGTCCTTTTAACCATTCCCCTTGATGGGGAAAGATCATTAAGGTGATTGGGTGGTGGTCTGCTCCTTGTTATCACAAAGGGGCAGGCAAGCGCAGGTACTGACGTCCGGTGATGGACAGATAGGCAGATGGGTGGGTTAGTCACATGGTTGCTGCCATGGTGGGGTTTATTTTTGTCACAAAGGATTGAGTAGGTTAACCCTGGGTTGGGGGTTGGTGTCCGGCGTCCCCCCCCCCCGCCCCCTCCACTCCCCCCAAGAGATTTGTTAGACATTTGCAATTCACAGACTCAGACATTTGCAACTCACAAACTCCTTGACGAAAGGTGGTCTTATTATTACTTTTATGACTTTGGCCAGTCAAAAGGTGATCTTTGATCTTTAGCCTTGACAAGGAACCTAAAAGTTTACTAGAGATTATTATGCTAAACCATGAATTGAAAAGTTGGGCTGTCCAGGTCTTGCACCTGGTGGAGATTTGACTAGAGGGATGGGCTAGGCTGCTGTTTGTCCTACAGTAGAATGTCTGGATGCTTTCTAATGGTTATGCTGAGGCAAAAAGACTAAACTAAGACTAAGCCAAGTTTCTTTTAGGTTTCTATAGGTACCTCTCAGTTATGACAAAGCTCAAAGCTTGTGATGCAATCACAAGAATGATTGGCTGAGATAGGGTGAAAGACACAATATGACATATATATTTTTAAAAGGACATAACTTTAATGACAGGATCATTAAAAGGATGAAGTTAAAAAAAGAAGAAAGTATGAGATACATAATCTGCATGTGTGATGGACTGAATGTGTCTCCCCAAAATTTACATGTTGGTGCCCTAATCCCATTACCTCAGAATGTGACTGCATTTGGATGTAGGGACTTTAAAGAGGTAATTAAGTTAAAATGAAGACATTATGGTGGGCCTTAATACAATCTGGCTGGCATCTTTGTAAAAAGAGGAGATTAGTACACACAGAGACACCAAGAATGCATGTGTGCAGCAAAAAGACCCTGTGAAAGAGGCAATAAAAAGGTGGCCATTTGCAAACTGAGGAGAGAGGCATCAGAGGAAACCAATCCTGAGGGCATCTTGATCTTGGACTTCCAGCCTCCAAAACCGTGAGAAAATAAATTTCAGTTTTTTAAGTCACCCGGTTTCTGGTAATGTGTTTTGGCAGCCCTAGAAAACTAATATAGCATGTCTATTGAATCATCATGGAAGAAAGAAGGAGTGGTATTGGAGAGACAGTGAATCAAGAGCTAAAATTGTGAAAAATTAGAGGAAATGACCCAGAGCATATAATATGTCAGCAAATGTCAGGAGTGTTTGGTGGTATCATCTGATGACAATATATTCAAAGCTGGGTCTTGAGGGTAGTGGGGGATGGTCTAAAAACAGCTATGAGGACCAAGATGGCATCTAAGTCACTTATAAGCCCATTAACACTAGGGCTGTGGGTCAAGAAACAGCTACCACTTGTGAGAACTTTAGGGCACGCAGGGTCCACAGGGCAGAGCCTGATATCCACTGGGGAGGAGGATGTAGGGAATAGGATTTTGCAGTTAATGGACCCATGGATTTAGAGGGTCCATTAGTTTTAATAATTGAACGGCTTGGGAGAGGGAACAAAAAGAGGTATTCTTATTTAGATTAAAAGGCAGATGTTCTAAGAGTGTGATGGTGGCTATAGATAGGGGTAAAGACATAATTAGGTAAGTCTGGGAGTCTTCAAAGCAGAACTCCTTTTCAGGCCTTAGAGTTTAAATTGGAGGGTATGTATGTATGTATTGCTGATTAAAAGATAGAAGTTCTAGCAGGTATGATTTGAGGTTCTTGACCTTGAATGGAGTGGTGGTGATCTTACAGATGTGCTATGTCTTAACCCCTCATTGATGACCTTGGGGACTTCTGGGGGAGCAGAGTATCATGCTAAATGTGTTGGCTGCCTCACTTCTGACTATTTGGAAATTTACGCTGTTTTACTGTGTGAAGTATTGAACCAAATTAATTTTGTTCTAGACAGTTACTCAATGGACCCGAACCTTTTTTTTTTTTGGATAGCCTATCTTTCTCCCATGGATTTGAGATGCCACCTTGAATATATACTCAATTCCCTTATGTGTCCTGTATTTTGTGCATATATGTATTTTCAAAAACTACTGTGATTAATGAAATGAATATTCTTTGTGTTACATAACTTATAGAGGCACTTTGTTGATGTGATTTTTCTAAAATGTAGGTCATAAAACTATACAACGATTATTTCCTGGAAGAGGCAAGAGTGTAAGTTATTAAAGTTTCCTTAGGTTGTAGAAGAATTCTTATACCAAAATGTGTAAAAATGACCTTCTTAATTTTTTTCCTTCACTGGGATTGTAATTCTGCAGATGATGGTCACTGTTTTTTTCTGTGCTATCCTGGCCTTTGCCATCAAGAAATGACACAGCAAAACAGCATAACACCCAAGAGTAGCATTATCACAAATTACCATCTGCTATAAGGTAAGTTCATAACGCAAGGTTGAGCAAGTTCTTCTTTAAAGTGGCCAGTACATCCTGGCAGGGGCAGGCATTACAATTTCATCTGGAAAAGAAGCTGTGGCAGCCGGGTGTTATGGTTCATGCCTGAGATCCAGCTCGTTGGTAGATTGAGGATTACTTGAGCCCAGGAGTTTGAGACCAGCCTGGGCAACATAGCAAGACCTCATCAATACAAAAATAAAAATGAAAATTAGCTGGGCACGGTGGCATGTACCTGTAGTCCCAGCCACTTGGAAGACTAAGGCTGAAGGATTGTGGTGAGCCGTGATGGTGCCAAAGTACTCCCGCCTGGGTAACAGAGTAATGCCCCAAATCTAAGTTAATAAATAATGTAACCAGTATATCCTGACAGGTTCAGGTATTACAATTTCATCTGGAAAATAAGTTTTTGTGCTGTCATCAACAAATTGAAATTTACAATTGATCGGTAATAGTAATGATGATGATTAAAACAAGCTACTACTAACAGTTAAATAGGTGCCAGCTTTGTAGTACCTTGCTAGATACTCAAGGACCTTGGTAGATGCTTTGTACTGTGTTTATAATTTTGATAATGTATGTTTAGAAACAATAATAAATTCTTATCTCAGTTTTACAGAAGAGTCTGCTGAGCCTCAGGAAAATTGAGTAACTTGCTAATGTCACACAGCTAGTAAGTGGCACAACACGATTTAACACGACGCCTGTGTTCTGTGTGAAGTAGATTTCTCTTTTGCTTTCTTTTCACTTGACTGCAAAATATTGTTTAGATTAGTTACATGTCAGAGAAAATCTTATACAAGACTAATTTCTAGAGCAAATAACAGAACATCTTAACTATGTTGGTTTTGCATGAGTAATAAATTTCCAGTTAATGTGCTCACAAAATCAATGCATACACACTTTCCCCTTATCAATCAATCTATATTTCTATCATTGATCTATTCTCTGTGCCAGAATAAATTTGTATAAATAAATATCTATAAAGGTAGGAGCATTTATGTAAATTGAAAAAAATTTAAAAAGCAAAAAACTTAGTGGCTTGTTTTAATCTCATAAAATCCAGGATTATGGAAATCCCAGTGGCAAAAATATTTAATTGTGAACTTTTTACTTGGTTATTATTTTAAAAAATACCTTAAGAGAGAGTGTATTAATGAATAATGACTAAAGGTGTTTGAATTAAAGTCCAGTTTTATCAGATACTGAGGTCTATATTCTGATTTTCCATAAGAAGAGGATACATTTTTAAGAAATTTTCACTTAAACATTGAATATAATTTAGATTTTTATTGACAGAGGAATATAACTCAACAATTTTTCAAGACATTACCCTCCCCTCCAGTTTCTTCATTTTATCTATGTATTTTAGAGATAAAGTCTCACTCTGCCTTCCAGGCTGGATTGCAGTGGTGCAATGATAGGTCACTGCAGCCTCTGACTCCTGGTCTCAAGTGATTCTCCCACTGCAGTCACCCCAGTAGCTAAGACTATAGGCACATAACACCATGGCTAATTTTTAAAATTTTTCTTGTAGATGCAGGGTCTTACTATGCTGCTCAGGCTGGTCTTGAACTCCTAACCTCAAACAATCTTCCTGCCTTGGCCTCCCAAAGTGTTGGGATTACAGTCAGGAGCCACAGAACCCGCAGTTCCTTTGTTTCTGCTTTATACATTTCAGTAACTTAACTTTTTTTTCTTACTCAAATGTGTTCCAGATATGGATGACATTGTTTTTTATTCGGTATTTCTGTTCATTTTATTCAAAGGTTTTTATCTTTTTGTATTATATCAAGCAACCAGAATGTGGATATTTAATAGTCACTGTCACAAGAAGTCTAATAAAAGGTGGTATTTCCTATTGTGTTCCAGCTATGCATTCCTTAATTCTGTTTATTGAATATGCTGAGCACCTTGCTGCCTCAGGGCTTTTGCATAAGTTTCCTCCTAGAATGCATTTACACCAGGCATTCACATCTTTCTGTTTTCAGGTCTTCTTTCAACTCTTACTTTCTTGGGTCTTCCAAACTGACCTTTCTAAAAGAGTGCCTCTTTCTCTCTGCAGCCCTCAATCCTGCTTTTCATCATGAACGTAGGACGACTACACATTTTATATTAGGTTGATTATTTATTTATTTATTTTTGCTGTCTCTTCAATTAGAATGTAAGTTGTGTTCTATCAAGAATTCTTTCTTGTTCACTAATGTGTCTCCAGGACCTAGAACAATCTCTGGGACCTCCTGGACACTCCAGAAAACATTTGTTAGTGTGTCGAGTTTTTAACATATGAACCCTCATGGATTCTCCTCCCTTGTTTTCTCACTTTTAAAAATATCTATGGAGAGCATCTTTTGATTTATTATTATTTTTTTCTTTAAACAAAGTGCTTATAAGTTAGCTGTGGTGGCTTACATCTTTAATCCCAGTAATTTTGGAGGCCAAGGTGGGAGAATCACTTGAGGTCAAGAGTTTGAGCCCAGCCTGGGCAACATAGCAAGACAAAAACAAAAACAAAAATAGTGATTATATATTTTATGTTTCTTAGATGGTATGATTTATATACAGTGAGTATCTTCTATAATCTCTTGTTATTCCTCTCTAACAGCATATTAAATAAAATAATTTATTTAAATATGTCAGAATTTCCACCCTGTTAATCCTCTATCTAATTAGTAAAGAAATGTAAAAAATGATCATCAAAAAGTAACCTAAAGAGAATATTTGTCTCTAAATAAGAATATTGAAAGCATGTATATTCCATCATTTATTAAGACACTTAAGAGGCATTCGTATAAATAATGGATTTGAAAACACTTTGAGGTGTTTTTCAGATACAAGATATTATTATCACGTAACATTCTGATCGCAGTGATTTGGAAAACATCTCTTGAACCAAAATTAAACATTTTATCTTTATTTTTAACAGAGCACATTTGCTTATACCTGTATTGTTGAAAACTCATTCCAAAATGTTTAAACTTAAAATCATGAAAAAATATGTTCTTAAGACATTTGAAATTTTACTATTAGTGTATTATTTACTTGTAACTGGTGAACACTCACCAATAAATATTTGAACTTAAAATCATGGGGAGAAAAACCAGTCTCAGATTAGTAGACTTTTTATTGATATGCAGTCTATCCCTATTAGGATTTGGTCTTCATGGAAAGTCATTTAGAGTATTTAACAAGAGAGCAAACCCATTAAAAATATGCAAGCTCTTGGAAAACAAAATCCAGTGTACTAATTAAACCTATTAAGGCAATTACAGAGCACTATAAATGATGCAAAATTTCTGTTGGGCTCCTCATGGTACCAATGACAAAAAACCAAAAAGTTCCTATTTTTCTAAATAGAGATAAAGAGTATGGGTGATTAATTTCAGCACCATTGAGTTAATTTGCAATGAGTCAACAGCAGAAAACATTTCCATGGGCATAGAATAATGGTGGAAGACAGTTGTTTTACCACTCAATGGTAATTCAGCTATTTGTGAGAGAACGCTTTAGTAATCAAGGAAAAACTACAACCACCTGTTGACGAGGAAGAAGAAATATAAAAAAAGTTTCTTGAAACAGTTTGTGGTCTTCAGTTATAGCTAAATTTCTTTTTAAAAAATTTTTTTAATTTTTATTTTGTAAGGATACAAGTGAGGATTTACTACATAAGTAATTTGCATACAGGTAAAGTCTGGATTTGTAGCTGGCCCCCTCTCTCTTTGATAGTGGATTTGGTACCCAGTGTGTTACCATGAATTACCCCCTCCGTCCTCCCTCCTTCCTCCCTAGCAGTGTCCAGTGCTGCCGGTCCATCCCACCTTTGTGCTCGTGTGACCAATGATCAGGGCCCACTTATGAGTGGGAGCACGTGACATTCAGTTCCTTATTTCTGTGATAGTTTGCTCAGGATGATGGTCTCCAGCTACATCCATGTTGCTGCGAAGGCCAAGATAATTTTCTTCCTTCTATGTGACAAATTTCTGAGGTTTCCCTCGCTAGCATGCACATTTGAGAAGATTTTTAACTGCTGCCTTCCTATCTTTTGATGGGTGATCAAAACATTATGATTTTTGTTTCAGAAGACAACTTCAGGCGTATGAACTAGTAATTGGAATTCAAGCCTGCTCCCTGAAAGGCACTGGTTATTATGTGGTGATATTGAAAACCATCTTGTTTAAGGAATCTAAAAATTAAGCTGAGGTCACTACAACCTTCGAGACCTGCCTGGGCAAGCGAGACCTCATCTCCACAATAAATCAAAAAATTAGCCGGGCGTGGTATCGCGCGCCTGTAGTTCCAGCTACTTGGAAGGCTGAGGTGGAAGGATCACCGGAGCCCAGCAGGTCTAGGCTGCGGCGGCCAGGAGCGGCCACTGCACTCCAGTCTGGGCAACAGAGTGAGACTCCAACTCAAAAAAAAAAAAAAAAAAAGTTCATACAGACTTGTGAGAAATTTTTTTAAAAGCACTTTAAAAAGCCTCTCAATTAACGTTTATAAACATTCTTTGCAACAACTGCAACAGATAAAACTATTTCCACTCTTCAGATGAATGATCGAGGTTAAGAAATGTTCCCAGTACACCTCAGCACAGGAGGAACAGAAGGATTAGATCAGGACTTAGCTTTCCTAAATTCTAGTTTGGCAAAAGATGACTTCAAGGAGGTGGTTCATGATATCATCTGATTATTTCCCCAATCTTAGCTGATGAATGAGTTTTCAGTTGTTTGTGCTTCACACATTGCAGAAACATATTTATTATTATTCACCAAATTACAGCAGATGTGCAAAGTCAGCCAGGGTAGAATAAGCGTGAAGGAAAGGCAACGGACAGCATATGTGCAGATGCAACTTCTATTAGAGTCATCCTCGATGGTGTTGCCCTGGAAGGGAAGCCATGCACAGAATTGGTTAAGGCTGCAGAATTTCATGCAAAGCTCACCTCCAGAGATGATTACAAGAGAACAATTTAGTTGTCCTGATGTTGTTAATGATTGGCATCCTCCTGTAATGTGTTCGTAGAAAAATGTATACATATTTTAAACGGTATATGCCCTATGACAGAATGGAGTGATGTAAGATGAACTAAACACAATTAATCAGGTGCAGTGGCTCACGCCTGTAAACTCAGTCCTTTGAGAGGCAGAGGTGAAAGGATTGCCTGAGCCCAGGGGTTCCAGACCAGCTTGGGCAACTTGGCAAGACCTCGACTCTACAATAAATAAAAAAATTAGCTGGGAGTGGTGGCATGCACCTGTAGTTCCAGCTGCTTGGAAGGCTAAGGTAGAAGGATAACTGGAGCCCAGCAGGTGGAGGCTGCGGTAGCCATGAGCGTGCCACTGAACTCCAGCCAGGGTGACAGAGTGAGACTCTGACTCAAAAACAAAAACAAAACAAACAAATTACCCAAAACTAAATACAATTAGTATCCTATTTTAACTTCACAAGATTCAGGATTTAGGAATCCCAGTTGCAATGGCGTAACCAATTAAGATGCTATTACTCAATTGTTGCAAGGTACATTCCTTAAGAGTGCGTATTTCTTAATTGAGACCTTTTTTTAAAATGAGCTTTCTTTTTCTTCTGACAAGGTGTGGATTTAATAATAATGTAAAATAAATTTCTCAGGGACTTCATAGTCTGTGGACTGAGCCAGTAGTTCAAAATGGTCTATTTTCAGATGGCTTGTCCCACAGAGCCCCTAATCTTAAAATGCATTGATCATGTCAAGTCTTTTTGTTGCGTTTCCATTCCAGGCTAAGAACTCAATGGCAGCATAAACTTCATCTTCCATCTTTGTATCACTCATGCTTAATATCTCAAAGGCATTGAATAAATAGTGCATGAAATCACAATTTTATATCTAATCAACAGGCGAAATATTGACTGAGAGAGAGCTACATGCAATGCTGAAATGACTGATGGTAAGAGGAATGTCTTTGAAGCAATTAGACAGGGGACATAGTGAAAGTTATTGCATGTGAAACTGATTTAACTATTTTTAAAGGATGAATAAAACAGAAAAGCACCTGTGTCTGCCAACACTACATGTGATGATGCTTTTTAATGTTCTCAACCAGTTTGTCAAGAAATAATATACCTCATTTAAATTTACATGTCTTTACTTATTGAGGTCAAGCTTCTTTTAGAATACTTGTTAGTTATTTAAATTTCACCTTTAAAGAATTGTATATTTGTTTTGTTTGGCTGTTATCATTAACATTCTCTTCTTAATATCTTGAAGTTAATTCGATTTTCTAACGTTTATTGAGCTCCTACCATGGGTCAGACCTAGAGCGCATATATCGGGGTTATGCAGTCTTGGGTTCCACTTTCTCCTTATTAGGAATACACCATGAAAGAGAAAAAAGAATAAGAATTAAGAACTTGGCTGCTACATGATGTCCGTCTTTTCTTAGACAGTGGTTTGGAGAAAATTCATTTATTAAGAAATCTGCCAGATGGATCAACTGAAAACCAACAATGGAGTCTACAAAATTTCAAATACATTTTGTTATCTTAAATTAACTTGGACATAGGAGTAACAGTGAAGAAAATTCCCAATAGGTCAATCTGGAAATGGGGGGAAAAAAAAAGAAGTATTTAAGATGGCAGAAGATGACACAACTTGGTTGTATAAATTTAAAGATATTACTAAGATTTACAGGATGATATTCATTATACGAATTTTGTCTATGGAAAGGTATAGATAAATGCTATCTAACAGAATTATAGTATAAGTCACATATGTAATTTAACATTATCTGATAACCACTTTGTGTAATAAGGAATTTGCCTTTGTTTCTAGGAAGTACTCTATATTATACCTGAGAGGAACATCTTTCTTTAGGCTCAGTAGACAATGACACCCCTCTTAGCTATGGCATGGATTGACTGGTGCCAATTATACTAGATCTTAAAGTGGAGTCAGTCATACCCAATAGACTTACAGTGGGGTGGTCATGACATAAATGCCAATCACCTAACTTAGGGTGGTGGCTTTATGTCGCATGGTATCAGTTGACCTGGAGATTGAGTACAACCATGTGGGACATCAACTAATCAATCCGTCAATCACTTATGCCTATGTAATGTAGCCCCAGTAAAAACTCTGGACATTGGAATTCAGGTGAGCTTCCTGGTTGGCAATACTCTGTGTGTTGTCACACATAGATCTCTGGAGGGTAACACATCCTGAGAACAATAGATACTCTAGGTTTGAAACTCTCCCAGACTGTGTTTTATGAATCTCTTCTCTTGACTGATTTCAATTTGTAGCTTTTTTCTGTGATCAACCATACCCATAGGTATAATAGCATTCAGTGAGTTCTGTGAGACTTAGGAAATTATCAAAACTAAGAGTGGTTTTGGAACCCCCTCAAATTTGTAGTTGGTGCCGAAGGGAGAGTGGTTTTCCCTTGAAATTTATAGTTGGACTTTAACTCCATAGAGTCTGCCAGAATTCTTGGGCACACTGGAGAATTGTGCCCTCAATTTTTCAGTTTGGCTAACTTCAGGAATGTATTAATAAAGTAAAAACAGGTGTAGAGATGAGGTCTTGCTATGTTGCCTAGGCTGGTCTCGAACTCCTAGGCTCAAGTGATTCTTCCCTCCTTGACCTCCCAAAGTGCTGGGATTACTGGTATGAGACACCATGCCCAGCCCTTGTTAATCATTCCAGTGTGTTATAGCTGATGCTCTTAGTGTCATGCCCTTACTCACTGGACTTATAGACCTGACCCAAGAACTTCCTGCAGCAAACACCTGCAAGTTTTTGCCTGCAACTTTTCTTGGGAAGGGTAAAATTCTCAGTCTACAGGTACAACCCAAAGATGTTCGAGCATTAATATTTTAGGAGAAGACTTTACCTAATGGTTGACAAGAGTTTTTGCATAGAAAGGCAGCTTCCTTGCCCTCTGAGGTGGGCTCTCTGCTGTACCACAAGCGACTCAGCAGAATGGAGACCTGTTTGTCCACAGTAGCATCCTAATTTTTAACATGCCTTGGACTGGCTTCCTTCCCTTCCTCATCTCACTGACTTTCCTGTGAATGGTTCTTTAGATAATCTTCCACTCATAACCTTGCTCAAGGTCTTCTGGTAGAAACTAATCTAAGATGGAGGTCCCCAGATTGGGTCAGAGTTTGAAAGTACATAGCAAAACAAGAAAAGAGGGGCAACATAAGGATGAATGTAAATAAAGCAAAGAACTTTAAAACTAGGGCTTATGAAAATTTCTGGAAACAACCCAAATGACTGTCTTATGAACTAAAGTAAGAATAATAAAGGTATGAAGAACGTATGTTAACCAATGTCAAAAAAACGAGAACCAATGTTACTTCTTTCTTCTCTGTCAAGAAAAAATTTATCTTTATCTTTAATGAGAAGGGTAGAACAATTATCACTGAAGGGAAAATGAAACCAAAGTTTTTTGAGGAGGTGGGGACTTCTCAGCCTGCAAGGGGCAGGCCAGATGTGTTTGAAAATTAATTTCTTTGGAAGAAGTCTTCAACTAATGGCTGGCAATAGTCTTCATCATGTCCATCTTCTTTGTCTCTCTGAAGTATACTCTATGCAGCCTCTGAGGTATTTAGTTGTCTAAGTTATTTAAATGTCTTTAATTTTTTTTTTTGTAATTTGAGAGACAAACACCCACTCTACCACCCAGACTAGAGTGCAATGGCATGATCATAGTTTACTGTAGCCTCGAACACCTGGGCTTAAGCAATTCTCCCATCTTAGCCTCCTAAGTAACTGAGACTATAGGTGTGCACCACCATAATTTTTTTGTAGAGATGGGATCTTGTGATGTTTTCCAGGCAGGTTTCAAACTCCTGGCCTCAACTGATCCTCCCACCTTGGCCTCCCAAGTTCCTGGGATTACAGGTATGACCATCATGTCTAGCCTGCTTCAATATCTTAATGCAGACAAATTACAGTGCATGAAACAGGAGACTTGAAGATAGCATTACTGAACTGATGTCAGAAATCTATATTTTTAATAAGCATTAAATATTTTATTCATAATGTAGTTTCCTTAATGCATCTAAGTAGAATTCTAAAATAAATTATGAAATAATGGTTTGTGAACATTTGTTAAATAAAGTTGCAATCATGTGTAGCCTGCAAAGGTTCTTGAACTTTTTGTGGTGTATCTGGACATGTAAGGAGTAAAAAGACTCAGAACTCTGCCCATCTGGTATCAGACAATTTGATTATACCGATTATGACCTGACTGTTCTAGTTTCTAAATAATGAGGAAATGAGATACATAAATATTAAATCATAGACCCAATTTTTATCTCACAGCAAAATTGCAGCATAAGGAGTCTTAACTAGATGGACATGGCTAATGACCTTTAGAAAAAGCCTCAAAAGAATTTTAAGAATTGTATTTTGAAATAGTTTTATTTCATTTCACTTCATTTCATTATTTTCTCTCATTGATTGCTCAGAGCTCAGTAGACTAAAAAACAAAAGGAATAAATTTAACACTAAGAGAGCTATGTTAATTATAGAAACATGATTTAAAATAATTTTCATTGTATTAACTTAAACTATTAACATAAAGACACAATTATGAGATTTTGCAGTCTTGTCATTGCAGGATGATGATTAATAATTTTCAGTATGACATTAATGTTTGGGATGTTTGATGACAGGAATCATAAATAAAAGTATTCAACTCTGTTGTTACTTTTGAGCCTTGCTTTTTAACTCATTTAATCTGGACACCTTTGCTTTTTGCTTGAATTTTGTGAAGGTTTCTGTTGTGCGTATTTATGATTATATGAGCCATCTATAAATATTAAAATATTAATCTATTTTAAAAAAACATGGTTCTTACATATCTTTAGACATACTCCAAAATAGCTGATATAATGAATAAAAACAGCTGTGATCCTCATGGATACATTCTATTTTCCCCATGAATTAAATCATAGATTACTCATCTTTAAATGCCTGTTTTTTTGTTTTTAATTTTACGTTGTGGTGGTGTTGGTGGCAGAGGAGAAAGAAAACATGGGGCCTGGTGCACATGGGGATGGTTAGATCTATTAGTAAGATGTGGGTAATTAAAAAACATAGGTAGAGTAAACCAATGATTGAAGTCGTGAAGGGCTTGGGTATTCATTTCTCATCTGCACATAACTAGGAGTGGGGCTGTGGCCATATTGGTGCTATCTTTTCACTTTAAGTCTCTAATGGCTGAAAATTATCATCTCATGAATGCCTAGCGGTGGGTGGCTTTTAAAACTGCACGTTGCTCTTTAAGTGCCTTCAGAGACACAACATATGTAGATATTAGCACCTGACTGTAAACAATCCAACATTCTAACTATCTCCATCAGTGCTTTCTAAGATTGTCTTCTGAGGTAGAATTGTTGAGCTATCAAGAAGGTCTTACTTTGTCAACACATTTCAGCTAATTAAATGTTTGTGTGCCCAGTAGACGTATTAAACACTATGTGGGTCAGTTGTTTCCCGTTTCACTTTCATAGCTTTTGTCAAAGCTCATTCTCAAATCGGCCTCTTAGCAGCTTTTTCACAAACACAGAGGTCGGCCTGCAGTTCAGAAGCATGAGAAAACAGGGTGTTCTGACTATATGAGGGAGTCTATCCAGATTGAACTAATACAAATATCAATTGACAATTAACACAAAAACATTGAACACAATTTTCTTTTTTTAAAGTCAATGCTGCGGTTGTAAAATTTTTACCCAAATTATAGATATGTCAACTTTAGGAATCAAGTAATTAAATAATTTTAAGAATCAAATTAATTAAATAAATAAGATTTTGTATTAAAAATAATAATCTTCCTCTCCTTTATTTTGTCTTTCTCCTCCCTAGAGAAACTGCTGCTTCTTTAAACTCTCTCTCTCTTTCTCTCTCTCCTTCTCTGTCTCTTTCTCTCTCGCTCTTTCTCTCTCTCTCTATATACACATATATATTTTCCCCTTCCCTCCCTCTCTCTCTTTCTCTCTCCAAATGTGTGTGTGCATACATGGTATTTATCTCATGTTTCTAAATAACATTTCTATATTGTTACTCTTTGATTTTTTTCAGTTTTAAGCATTATCTACTGACTCCCTGCTATAGATGGCAAGGTTTTAACTCTGTCTTATTTAGCTCCTATCACACACACACACACACACACACACACACTCTCCTAGTCAACTCAGTATTATAATTTTGGTTGGGGCAGGTTTCAACACTTACATTACTGAGACTGGGGAATTTTGTCCAAAGCTGAGAAGTCTAAGGCTGCTCTGATTCTTGTTTTTCTGTATATGACCTCATTCCCCCCATCCCCAGAAGCTTTTAGGGTCTTGTCTTTTTCCTTGGTGTTTGGATATTTCATGGTGATGTTCTGTGATACGACTGTATTTTTATAATTTTTACTGGCACTTGGTGGGGAAATTTTCTTTTATTATTTCCTGAGTGATTTTTTTTGCAGTGTTTTCTGTTCTTTTCCTTCTATCATTTGAAAAGTAGATCATCTGGATTGCTCCTTTCATTTTCTACTAATTTTGCTCCTATTTCTCATTTCTTTTTTTCCTTCCACTTCTGGCAGATATACATAGTGTTTTCTATTGAATTGTGCATATCTGCTATAGTATTTTCAAGAGCTTTCTTTTTGCGAAAAAATGCTTTAAAAATAATATCCTATTTTTGTTTCATGCTCGTAGTACCTCCTTTTGTCTCTCTGAGGATACTGATAGGTTTGTTTTCTTTTGTTTTTTTGAGTTCACTCCATACTCTAGTCCATTTTTCCACTAACCTTTTTATTTTCCTGTTTGATTATTTTTATCTCAATTTCTCATGTTGGTTATTTTCCTCAAATATCTGATACTACTCAGTTGTCTCATGTTTAAAGTGGGAAAATAGAACTGGCTGGAAACTTTGAGAACTGGAAGGGAGTTACCAGCTGTGAGTTTTGCTGTAGGATAATCTGGCAGGTTTGTTTGATTGGAAAGCCTCTGATATCTCCAACTTTAGGGCTTTTGCATTATGCTAGCCAGGTTCTGCAGAGAATGGTTCTCTGTGTGGAGATGAAGGGTAGCTGCTCGCATTCTGGGATTGGGAGCTTTCCATTCCTAAACTCTTTAGAGATTCTGAGATGGAAATGGCATTAGTTTTGAGCTTTGCCCAGTTTCCATTTAGAATTCAGTTACACACCACTCTTTCATCTGCTTTCTAATTTCCAATCCTTATTGCTGATTTCTTTTCTCCTATACTCCTTGTTATTGTGGAATAATGACCCCCAAATGTCTACTTACTCTTGTTTTGGTGGGGTTTCTTGAGGGAGCCAGAGTAAATGAGTGCATGTGATTTGATGTCTTTATCTGAGATCATCATCTTTTTGAAGTAATTATTTGGAGACCAAAGAGAAGAGAGAAATCCCATGATTAGCCAGCCTATGTTCAGACTTTCTGAGAAAGCTGCTCCTGTATTCATCTAGCCAGACAGGCATTTGACAAAATTAAAACATGTTCAAAGAACAAAATTAGCCTTGTGATAATAATGGTTAAAAGTGGGTAATGCCCATAAATGAGGTCATCATACATACCTCTACTACTGTATATATTTGAAATTTCACATTCTGAAATTTCACATTTCAATTTGTGAAGTTTTCAGAAAGGGCTATTCTACTTTCCTCGGTAAAAGGGTTTTCAAACCCAAGAATCAAGTAGTCTTTAATTAGATTTTGAATGACATTCTGTCATTTACTTTATACATTCAAAAGAATTTGAAGTTTATGCCTCGAGGAAAGCATGAACTCAAAACATCAGGAGTCTTTTTGAATTAAGAAACAAATTAACTTCCTAATAATCTAGAATGCCACTGCTATTGGCTTGGGTAGGCACTAAATTGCTCACCAGTCCACTTTGTAAGATTCTCTTCCTCTTTTGATTGTAACTCCACCTTAAGATGGTCTTCTAATTGCAGTTCTACTTGCCTGCAGTCCCCCAGTTTGGGAGCTCACATTTCCCTTTCCTTTCACTGCTTCCCTTGCATGTCAGCTAACATATGAAAAGGAAGTTATTAGCCTTTTTTTTTTTTTTTTGAGTCTGAGTCTCACTCTGTTTCCTAGGCTGGAGTGAAGTGGTATGATCATGGCTCACCACAGCCTCAACCTCCTAGACTCAGGCTATCATTCTGCTTCTGCCTCCTGAGTAGCTGGAACTACAGGTGTGCACCACCACACCCAGATTTTTTTTTTTTTTAATCTTTTGGTAGAGCTATGTTGCCTAGGTTGGTCTTGTAATCCCGGGCTCAAGTGATCCTTTCACCCCTGCCTCCCAAAGTGCTGAGTTTACAAGCCTGAGTCACCACACCCAGCCTCTATTGTACCTTAATAAATCAGCATCAGGGTCGCTACATATGTCTGAATATTACAGTTCATCTAAGAAAAGTGTATCTCCCACATGGAATAAATATTTATTTTAATATTATTTAAGATGTGAATTTTTGAAAGATATGAGTATAATTTGTTTTTAAATGCAGCAGTATTCCACTCAGAGTAGTACAAAAATTTAGTGATAAAATCCTATAAGTATATTCCCTTTGGACAATAATGTGACTGACCAAATGTATGAAAATATGTCATGGAGATTAGGAAATTTTGGTTATTTATAGCATTTACTTAAGGACTCAGAAATTAGAAGCAATCAGTCAGAAATTCAAGACAGAATCATTGAAAAGAAACGTCAAATCTCTGAAAATGCTCTTACCAATCACACCAAGTCAACATTTATTAATAAACATTCAGTTCCGCTGGCTGCACTCAGAGCTCTGTGCTATCATCTTTTGTTTTGTCTCTTGAATTTGCTTTGGTTTAATTGATCAAAACCAAAGTTACCTATAAAATGACATTTCTCCAACATGAGAATTCTCGAAAGCTTGATGTTGCTATTTAAGGAAAATGTTTTATTGAATGAAATAATCAGAAGAATTTTGTTGTTGGTATGCAGAAAATCCAAGAATAGTAAGATTGGAAAAAAACTTTCAGAGACCATCTTGTCAAGTGGTTCTAAGCCAAGATTATATCCCCTATAAAAGAGTGATGGAAATGTCTTTGGGTGTTTCTATTGTTACATACTGAATGGGTGGGTCCTACTGGCATTCAGTAGGTGGAGGACAGAGATGATAGATACTCTACAATATTCAGGATGGTTTGGAATAATAAGAAACTGTCTTTCCCAGTTTCTGACCAGTCCAGTCACCAGCTGATGCATGAATCCTTTGGCCACGGTTGTTTTACTGTGATAATGATGAATAGGAAATTCAGTTTTAGAATGACAACAATGCAATCTTGAGAATCTGAGGAGTAGCTGTTACAGTGGAGAGCAGCATGAATTCATGAGAACTGGAAGATCATATGATCAAATTTACCCGTCATCTATCTGACAATGAAGTTTCCCAATGTGGTCTGCACCAAACTTCTTCAGGTCTTGATTTAAATTTATTTAAATTAATTCAAATATATTAAAATCACTATTTTTCCCCAAACAAAATTGACTTTTTCTCCTGACTAAAAAAAAGCCTAAACAGGCAGGGCATGGTGGCTCATGCCTGTAATCCCAGCACTTTGGGAGACTGGTGCTAGAGGATTGCTTGAGCCCAGGAGTTTGAAACTGGCCTGGACAACATAATGAGACTTCATCTTTAAAATAAAAAAGGAAAAATTAGCCAGGTGTGGTGGTGCACACCAGTTGTCCCAGCTATTCAGGAGGCTGAAGTAGAAGGATTTCCTGAGTCCAGAAGCTCAAGACTGTAGTGTGAGTGATTGTGCCAATGTACTCCGGCCTGGGTGATAGAGTAAGCCCTTGACTCAAAAAACAAACAAATAAAAAATAAACAAACAAAAAAACAAACAACAACAAAAACTACTTTTTGTAAATAATCCTGAATGTAGAAAAACACTAAGAAGAAGCAACAATCACTCTTAATTCCATTACTAAGATAAACCATTATTAATGTTTGGATCAGGGCTTTTCAACAGTAGCCCTATTGAAATTTTAGGTTGAATAATTCTTTGATGGGGAGCTGTCCTGTGCATTGTGGGCTAGATATCAGCATTTCTGACGTCTACTCACGAGATGCCAGAAGCATCCCTACAGTTTGGACAACCAAAAATCTCTCCAGAGAGTACCAGTGTTCCTGGAGGGGCAAATCACCCCATCTGAGAACTACTGGATTAAAAGTGTGTGAGTGTGTGTGTGTGTGTGTGTGTGTGTGTGTGTGTGTGTGTGTTTAATCAGTTGATCTTAGGAGGCATAAAAAAAATTCCAGAGCTTAACTAAACTATTAGGTGCCATAATGTATTTTGAAAATTTTTTTATGGTTGTGACTTAATGGGATTCTTAAGGTCCAGTGAATTACATGGATTTTCCCTCATGTGCAGCAGGAAGGTCTTAGTATGATTTATTCTCAATCAATGTGCTCACCTTCTGGATGTGGACCAAAGCTTCCAAGGATGATAAACTGCACGGATATATCACCTGGTCCTCACCATCTGGGGAATGGGCCACCTGAGATCCAATCCCCACCACTATACAATATGTCCATGTAACAAACACGCATGTGTGCCCTCTGAATCTAAAATAAAAATGGAAAAAAAAAAATCACCTGGCCTAGTCTGCTTGGAGAACATCTTGGTCTCTTATTATAGTCATTTAGCTGTTGTGCCGCTATTGTTTTTCTTTTTCTCTCTTTATTCTCTCAATTCTGAGCTGACATCTATCTGTAACTTAGGTTGGATATCATTTATTGGTGGTTCTGAGTGCTGCTTGCCTGATGTGAAGATATTTTTAATATAGCAATGTACATTTGTCCTGTATTATATTGGCAATTTTGAATTCATTTCTGGTCTAAACTGGTCACTAGGCTGGCTGATGAGAATTCATTTCCTGAAAGAGTATGCTAACTATTTTCTACTTTTTCCAAGTGAGTCAGATTGTGAATGCTATTTTGTAATTTATTAAAACATGAAAAATACATGTTGGCAAGTAATAACATGCAGTAGATTTATTGTGGTACTTTCCAAATGGATACATTAGAACTTTATCTTTTTGACTTTTCTGCACAAAGGGAGGTAGATTCTCATGATAATTTTTTCAGATAAATTAAAAAGAGTCCCCCCATGTTGGGCTCCACATCTCATTTCCTTTATCCATGACAAAAAGAGGCAGTTTGGCCAGGGGCAGTGGCTCAAGGCAGTAACCCCAGCAATTTGGGAGGCTAAGGTGGGAGGATTGGTTGAGACCAGGAGTTTAAGACCAACTTAAGCAACATAGCAAGACCTTGTCGCTACAAAAAAATTTAAAAAGTAGCCAGGTGTGGTGGTGTGCATCTGTAGTTCCAGCTACTCAGGAGGTTGAGGCGGGAGGATTGTCTGAGTCCAGGAGGCCAAGGCTGCCATGAGCCATGATCATGCCATTGCACTTCAGCTTGGGCAACAGAGTGAGACCCCAACTCAAAGCAATAAAAATAAAAAGAGGCAACTGAGTTTTTACTGACAAGCTCCTCACCTCCCTGCCTTCAGCCTAGCT
>CAUYQG010113118.1:0-13958 GCA_963574415.1 Tarsius wallacei
GAGTATTAAGGTTCAGGAATGAATTTGAAAAACTCCAACATTTGGAGGGAGAATAGAGTAGAAGAAACCAGCAAAAGAGACTGCCAGTCAGGGACCCAACAGGAAACAGAATGCATGTCAAATGAAAGGATTTATCCTCAAAGGGGCTGACAGCAATGTGCCACCATCCCTCATCCCTGGGAACCCTAGCAGGAAACATAGTCTGCTCTCCAGGGATCCAGCCAGTATGAGAACTTGAGAGGGAAGCAAGGAAAAATGTCCTGGCTTCAGTCTCCTCCTCTTCCTCCATTCTTTGTTGATGCTGCCCATTGACCAAGTTACCTTGGAAGCTGAAGATTACAAGAGCCTGTGGGTAAAATGATGTAGGTCAGATACCCAGGTGGGAAAGGGGTAGACAAGGTGGGGAGTTGACTCAAGGAGCCCACAGAAAGAGCCTGGCACAGAGAGTAAAATATTTTAAATAAAGATTATGGAGCTGGTATTCTATTTTCTTACTTTTAATTCCCTACAAAGGGAATGTAGAAGAAATCTATTCTGTTATCTCATCAGGGTGTGATGAGAATTAAATTACTTTACATGCTGGAAATTGCTTGGGAAAGTTTATAGCCCTATGCAGTCATTAGTATCATTATTGCTGAGGTCGAGTCACCCGATAGAGTGAAGAAAAACACTGCCTCTGTCAGAAAAACAAAGCCAGGAATTTGGCTTCAAGACTATAAAATAGAAATACTGCTCGACTTCCCAGTCTAATGGCCTGTCCTACAGATTCAGACTTGCCAGTCCCTACAACCATGTGGGCTGATTCCTTAAAATATATCTATTAATATACAGCTGATCCTTGAGCAACACAGGAGTTTGGTGCACCAATCCCCCGTGTAGTTGAAAATTCAAGTATAACTTTTGACTTCTCAAAAATCTAAGTACGAACAGCTTATTGGTGACCTTACTGATAACACAATCGGTTGATTAACACGTATTTTTTGTGTTATATGTATTATATACTCTATTCTTACAGTGAAGTAAGCTAGAGAAAAATGTATTAAGAAAATCATAAGGAAGAGAAGAATGGACGATGGACAAGAGACAGCTACAAGGTGTTTCTTCTAGTGAGTCAACCAAGATAGAGTTTCCTCAGCTCGCAGAGAAGAAAAAGGACTGGCGGCAAGCTTATGACTCATCAAAAAAAGTGAACATTACCACGTAGTGCAGAAAAGAGAAAAACCGGTTGAGCTGGGCTGGACTAGCCAGACTCTCATCTGAATCGCCACACACCATGGCAGCCCTTGGATGCAGTAGGGATGGTGAGTGAGGGGAAATCAAGACTACTGTACTCCTGCTATGGATTTGGAGGGTCCCTTGATCCTTGCAAAACTGCAGTCCTTCATGGGAAACTGCCTTACCCACAGTCATGCTCTGCCCAAACCTGTGTGTAGCAGTTCAGGAAAAAAACAAAACAAAACAAAAAATCCAGAGCAGCTCCAGCCACCATATCCCAGTAACTCAACCCTTGCTGGTAGCTGATTTCTAGCTGGTATGGGAGGGGATGGACCCCAGAGGCAAACTCTGCAGTGGCAGACAGCTCCTGGCTGGGACAGGCTGCCAAGAGAACACCTGAGGCCCTGAGGCTGGCTGCACTTGGGCATTGGGAATGCAGATTGCATGAAGCAAAGGTGGAGGAGCTGAATGGAAATCCTTGCCATAGGAACCTTTCACTACCAAGGAAAATAAACTCTTCTGTGCCCCTCTGCATAACAGAATTACCCCAGGGACAAGAGGCTCCATCTCAATACCCACTGGGGCAGCCAAGCCTGCACACAGGTGGGGAGATTGAACTCCTTTTCCCTGCACCCTCCTCCAGGACTCAAAACATAGAATTTAGGTAATCCCCACAACCCCATCCATCACCTAGGTTGGCCCATCACTTTTTGGGAGCAACAGAAGCCAAGCAAAAAGTCCATTGCCACAGTTGCGGTTGTCTGTCTCCTGAAAGTTTCACCTCCTGGCTGGAGGTCAAGAGCACAGCCCATCACATCAGATATAGATGTCAGTTTTGGGGAAGGACTGATCACAGACCCCAGCTAGCATCACTATCCAAGCCACTTCACCACACCAAGGCTATAACCAAGGGAACGCTGTAGTGTCCAAGTCAGTTACCTGATGACCTCAAATAAGAAGAAATAGTTTATTCAAGTGAGAAGGAGACAGAGAAATAATTCTGACAATATCAAAAAAAGGAGAGTTCTTCACACCCCCCAAAGACACACAAACTCTTCAGCAGTGGACCCTAAACAAAATGAAATACAAATTCCAAACACAGAATTTGAAAGAACATAGAATTTCAAACATAGAATATGAAACACAATGGAAAGTTTTTACAGCAGATGAGAACAGTTAGAAAAAAGGATCTCAGAACACGAAGACAAAGCTTTTTAATTAGCCCACGCAGACAGCAAGAAAGAAAAAAGAATCAAGAGAATGGGACAAAGTCTTTATGAAATGTGGGATTATGTAAAACATTCAAACCTACTAATCATAGGTGTTCCTGAGGAAGAAGAGAAAACAACAGGTTTGGAAATCCTATTTTAAAAAAATAGTGGAGAGATTTAAACATCACCAGGGATATAAACATTGAGATGCAAGAAGCCCAAAGAACCCTCAAGTGATTAATTGCAAAAATTCATCCCCAAGGCATATAGGCATCTGGTTATGTAAAGTAAAAGAGAAAGAAAAACTTTTAAGAGACATGAGACAAAGGCATCAAGTTACTCATAAAGGTAAATCTTTCAGACTAACAGCAGACTTCTCAGAAGAAACTATACACATAAGAAGGGATTGGGGCTTCATCCTCAATCTTCTTGAACAGAGGAACTGTCCGCCAAGAATTCTGTATCCTGCAAAACTACGTTTTATAAATGAAGGAGGAATTAAGTCTTTCTCAGACAAGCAAATGCTGAGGGAATTTGCCACCAGTAGATTGGTTCTAAAGAAACACTCAAAAGGTTCTAAATACAGAAATGAAAGGTCAGAATACACCAGTAGAAAGATGCCGGAAATCACAAATGTCAAGGGCATATGGAACACCAACACAACAGAGAAAATAAATAAAGCAACCAGAATATCACCAGCACAATTAATGGCATAGTACCTTGTATGCCATTATTATCCCTCAATATAAGTGGTATCAGTGCACTACCAAAAAGATGTAGACTGGCAGAATCAATTAAAAAACACAACCAAAATATCTGCTGCCTTCAAGAAACCCACTTAAAGCACAAGCCCTCCTATAGACTCAAGGTAAAGTGGTGGGAAAAATACTTTATGCAAATAGAAAAAAAAATGAGCAGAGGTACCCATTCTCATATCAGATAAAACAGGCATTAAATTAACAACAGTTAAAAAAGACAAAGATGTTTATTATATGATTAAAAAAATCAACCCAACATGAAAACGTAAACATTTTAAATAAATACATCACCTACCGTCAGAGGTCTCAGCTTTGTAAAACAGATTCTACTAGACCTAAAAAGAGAGATAAACAACAATATAATAATGATGGAAGATTTCAACATTCCACTGATATCAAGAGACAGATCACCAAGGCAGAAAGTCAACAAAGAACCATTGGAGTTAAGCTGGATCCTGGAGCGAATGGAACTAACAGGCATCTATGGAACATTTCACCCTAAAACTATAGAACGTAACTTTTCCTTATCAGTACACAGAACAGCCTCCAAGATACCATGTGATAGGTCACAAATCAAGTCTCAATAAATTCAAAAATATCAAAATTGTGTCAAGCAATTTGTCAGACCACAGTAGAATAAAACTATAAATTCCAAGAAGAACTCATGAAAACAAAAACATGGAAGTTAAACAATCTGCTTCTGAAAGATTCTTGGGTCAACAATGAAATCAAGATGGACATTTAAAAAATTTCTTGAAATGAATGACAAAAACAAAACAAGTTATCAAAACCTCTGGGACACAGCTGTGCTCACAGGAAAATTTATAGTGCTTAAGCCCTACATTAATCATATTGAAAGATTGAACAGTGATCACCTAAGATCACACCTCAAGGAACTAGAAAAACGTGAGCAAAACAAAACCAAAGCTAGCAGTAGAAAAGAAATAATGAAGATCAGAGCTAAGCTAAATGAAACTGAAATTAAAAAGAAAAACAAAAGGCTCAATTAAACAAAAAGTCGTTTCTTTGAAAATAAAAATAAACTTGATAGGCCACTAGCTAGATTAATTAATAAACAGAGAAAATTCAGATTAGCTTAGTCTGAAAAATGGAGACTTATAAGTGATATAATGGAAATACAAAAGATCATCTGAGATTACTATGAACACCTCTAGGCAAACAAACTTAGAAAGACTCAAGGAAATGGATACATTCTTGGAAACATAAACATACAACTAGCAACCTTGAATCAGGAAGAAATAGAATCTGAACACACCAATAACATGTAATGATATTGAAACAGTAATTAAAAGTCTGCCAACAACAACAACAACAAAAAGTCCAGGACATGATGAACTCGCAACTTAATTCTACCAGACTTTCAAAGAAGAGCTATCCAAATTGGAAAAGAAGAAAATAACTATCTCTGCCGACAATCTGGTCTTATACCTAGAAATTCCTAAAGACTCCTCCAAAACACTACTGGCATTCATAAATGAACTTAGTAAGGTTTCAGGGCATAGAATCTACACACAAAAGTCAGTAGACTGCTATACACCAATAGCAGCTGAGCTTAGAATCAAATCAAGAACTCAATTCCATTTCCATTTACAATAGCAACCAAAAAGCTAAAATACCTGGAAATATGTTTAACCAAAGAGGTGAAAGATCTCTACAAGGATAACTACAAAACTCTAATGAAAGAAATTTCAGAGGACACAAATAAATAGAGAAATAGCCCATGCTCATGGATTAAAGAATCAACATTACCAAAATGACTGTATTACTCAAAGTAATCTACAGATTCAGTGCAACCACTATCAAGCTACCAATGTCGTTTTTTCACAGAATTAGAAAAAAAAAATCCTGAAATTCATATGGAAGCAAAAAAGAGCGAGAATAGTCAAAACAATTCTAAGGGAAAGGGGTAAAACTGGAAGCATCACATTGCCTGGGGGTAAATCATACCACAAGGCTATAGTAACCAAAACAGCATGGTACTGGTAAAAAAAAAGGAGGCTAATGGACCAATGGAACAGAATAGAGAATCCAGAAATAAATTCAAATACCCACAACCAACTCATCTTTGACAAAACATACTGGGGAAGGAACACCCTGCTGAACATTTTATGCTGGTAACATTAAATAGCTACATGTAGAAAAATGAAACTAGATCCCAATCTCTCAGTATATAAAAAAATTAACTCAAGATGGATTAAAGACTTAAATGTCAGGCTAGAAACCATAAAAATCCTAGAAGAAAACCTTGGAAAACTTGTCTATACATTGACCTAGGAAAAGAATTCATGGCTAAAACCCCAAATGCAAATGCAACAAAAACCAAATTCAGTAAGTGATGCCTAATTAAATGAAAAATTTTCTGCACAGCAAAAGAAAGAATCAGCAGAGCAAATAGGTAACCTACTGAGTGGGAGAACATATTTGCAAACTATACATTTGATAAAAAACTCATATTCAGAATCTACAAAAAACTCAAACAAATCAATAAAAAAAGCAAATGATGCCATTCAAAAGTGGCAAATGACCTAAACAGTTCTCTCTCAAAAGAATATATACAAATGGCCAACAAATGTATTAAAAATTCTCAATATCACTAATCAGCAGGCAAATGCAAGCTAAAACCACAATGAGATATCACCTATTACCAGTCAGAGTGGCCATTACTCAAGAAGTCGAAATCAATAGATGCTGTTGTGGATGTGGTTGGTGGTGAGAGTGTAAATTAGTACAGCCTCCATGGAAATTGGAATGGAGATTTCTCAAAGAATTAAAAGTAAATCTATCACTCGATCCAGCAATCCCACCACTAGGAATATACCCAAAGGGACAGAAATTGTCATGTAAAACAGACACCTGAACTCACATGTTCATCACAGCACAATTCACAATTGCAAATAGGTGTGACCAATCTAAATGCCTATCAGCTGACCAATGGATAACGAAAATTTGGTGTATGTACACTATGAAATACCATTCAGCTATCAGAAAGAATAAAATAATGTCTTTTGCAGCAACTTGGGTGGAATTGGAGAACATTGCCATATGTGAACTAATACAGGAGCAGAAAACCAAACACCACATGTTCTCACTTATAGGTTGCAACTAAGCTAGAGATATGCAAAGAAACAGAGAGTGGTACAATGGACACTTGAGACTCAGGAGGAGGGGGTAAGGGGTGAAAGGACACAAGGTCACGTGTCAGGAACAATGTGCACAGGTGAGAGCAGTGGACACTTTAAACCCAGGCTTCTTTGCCTCTGTACAATGCAACCATGTAACCAAAAACTATGTGTACCTCCTCATGCTATTGAAATAAAGGGGAAAAAAAGTCTGCTTGGTGGAGCCTTTATTTTATTTATTAGTAAATCATTCTGCGAAAAAACTTTTTCAGCACTGTATAAGCAACTTATGAAATTATTTCATGTAGTTGCTACAGCTTGCTGTTTTCCCCTTCACCTTCCTTATTTTATAAGCACTTTTATTATATACACAACATAGAGATTCTGTGATTAAAAACCAAAAGAGCGAAATGCACGTCTCATAATGTATTTTTTCCTGTATTTCTTTAGTGAAAAAATTTAAGGAATTAAGTCATTTGTCGAATTTTCTATTATATTCAAATTGCAAAGGTGGACGATAAGATCAGCAGTGTTAGGAGAGTGGTTTTTATAGAAAGATTTTAAGCATCTATTTTAATTTAATCTCTATCTCCCTAATAATTGGTAACTAACTGGGTGGTTTTTAAAGGAAATACTATCAGAGGGAAAATTTTACATGACTAGAAAATAAAATTTAAGTGAATGCTATTGTCTTAAAGTGTACTAATTAAATTAGCAGACCACATTCAGAGAGATGTCAAATAGCTAAATGGTTCATGCATTTGATTAGTAAATATAAAAGTCAATAACAGCTCTCCTTAGTAGAAATTTTGTGAAATTGTAAGACCTAATAAGTACCATAAGTAGAAGCTAATTTGTAAATACTGCTGTTTAAAGGGGGACAGGTGATCCATTTATATTAATCCCGTGTTAATTTTTTACAGAGAAATATGGAATTAAAAGCAAAACTTGAAAGAACTACAATGTGTATTTTTTCCCCCTTTCTTTCGATAAAATCTGCTATTTCTTTCTTCCTTTCTTTTTTTTTTTTTTTGAGTGGGAGTCTCACTCCTTCGCCCAGACTGGAGTGCAGTGGCGGCTCCCGGCCACCGCAGCCTCGACCTGCTGGGCTCTGGCGATCCTTCTGCATCAGCCTTCCAAGTAGCTGGAACTACAGGCGTGTGCTACCACGCCTGGCTAATTTTTGATTTATTGTAGAGATGAGGTCTCGCCAAGTTGCCCAGGCGGGTCTCAAACCCAGCTCAGGCGGGCTCAGGCATTCTACTCACCTCAGCCTCCCAAAGCGCAGGATTACAGGCTGAGCCACCAAGCCCCGCTAAAAATCTGCTATTTCTAAATTGTCATTCTGAATTGAAATTTTACCTGACAGAACCCCTTAGTTTAGTCAACAAATCTCCCTCTCCCATTAAATACTGAGTCAGAGAATAATTTGAAAGCTTATTTTCAAGTTTCCTTTCCAGTAATAATGTTTTCTCTTTCTTTAAAAAAGAGACAAAAGCCTACTGACCTATTATTCTTCAAAATTACCTTTAATAACATATATTTTAATTGTTTTGCTCCAAATAAATTGGAAAACTATAACGTTTTTGGTTCTTTGTGATTGATATATGCTAAACGGGTTTTTTCTAGCATTCTATTAAACAAAATGTTTAATCGGCATGTCTTTAACTGCCAGTATTATCAATGACTCCCAAAATGTGAACAAATTTGTAGTGTTTTCATAAACATCAGAGGATGTATGCTTGACACCATTTTAATATTAGGCCTCTTGTGTATTCTTGTTTATTAAAGGTTCATGATGCATATGTGTCATGAGTGAGAACACTCTTCTTAGCCAGGATATTTGGCATACTCCCTTTCTCTTCAAGACCAAAGACTTTGTATAATGTGACTTAATATGCATTCAGTTATTTTCTAAATCTGTTGTGTGTCCTGATGGACAACTCACCTTTTCGATGTATGCTAGCTGCAAAAGCATTTTAAACCTAAAATGATATCATTAGCTTGTATCCGTGCAGTAAAGAGATATTCTTCACCTGCAGAACCTCTGCTCATTGCTGGTTAAATGCAGGTGGGTTTCATGTCAAGTTCAAGGCCCTCGGTGAGGTTAAGCTGTGTACTAGCAGTAAGCCCAGTGGCTTCCTCCTTTTCTGCACATTCACATGCATGGGCAAGGTATAAACACTCACAACTACAAATCGACTATAAAGATAGACACAGTAGCTTTCCAGCAGTAACTTTAATGGGAAAGGAATTAATGGGATTTACTCTTACCAGGCATGGAGCGGTATTCCCTAAATTTAGTGAACTTTCGGCTTACAAATGTGGTCAACTCACGAGAAGGGAGGAGATCCCCATGTTCTCCTTGGCAGCTCTCTCTTCAGTAGAAAGCCCAAGGCAAAAAACTTTGCTTAACATTACTGGAGATGCTACCCGACCACTGCGGGAACAACACTGTGATACGTGCCATAAAGAAAACAATGCCATCTATAAGCTTTGGCCAGATCTGCCTATTTCATGGCCTGCAAGCTCTGAGAAGCCCTGGGGAAAAGAATTCTAGGACCCAAATGTGTCACTTCATTTTCAATGTCATTTTTTTTCTGCTTTCTTTTGATTGACATATAATTCTTTTCTCTACCATTTATTTTTGCTAAGCTAGATAGATGTTCTTATTGAAGAATTCCCTCGCAATGTTATATACGTCAACTGCTATTTATTTAGCAGGAGTCATTGGTATCAAGAACATACAGACTTTTAATCCTGGTCTAGGTCATTTTACATTTTGCAGAGATAAATTTGTTATTCGTACATGTAGAATAACTTTAGGTTCTGTAATGGCATAATATAGGTGTTTGAGCAAAACACATAACTAGTTTAAGAATTCTGTGAAGCCAATTGTGTAGAATTGAAGAAAAACCTACAACAAAAAACCCAAACTATATTCTTTATTGAATTATTCAGACTGACAATATTAAACTTTCCAAATAACTGGACATGTTTGTTTGTTTTTTTGTTTGTTTGTTTTTGAGTTGGAGTCTCACTCTGTCACCCAGGCTGAAGTGCAGTGGCACACTCACAGCCACCCCAGTATTAAACTTCTGGGCTCCGGCCATCCATCCACCTCAGCCTTCCAAGTAGCCAGAACTACAGGCGCGTGCTACCATGCCCCGCTAATTTTTTATATATTTATGTATTGTAGAGCTGAGGTCTCGCCCAGTTGTCTGGGCTGGTCTCGAACCCGCAGTTTCAGGCAATCCACTTACCTCAGCCTCCCAAAGTGATGGGATTACAGGCGGAGCCACCAGCCCGACCAACTGGACATCTTAAAATTTATTTCTTTGATTTTAGAATTGTGGGGTAAAAGTGAGGACTTGCTACATAAGTGGGATGCATGCAGGTGAAGTCTGGACTTCTAGCTGGCTCTCTCTCTGTCTGATAGTGAACCAGGTACCCCTTGTGTGGCCACAGTTCCCCATCTTGTTCCCTCCCTTCCCTCCTCCCTCCCTTCCCTCGCAGTGTCTGGCATCTGCCTAGTCCACCCTTCTGCTGGTGTGTGTAGGTCTCACTGATGAGAGGGAACATGCGGTGTTCAGTTCTTTGTTTCTGTGATAGTTCACTTAGTATTGGGGTCTCCAGCTGCATCCAAGTTGCTGTGAAGGCCATAGTTTTGTTCTTCTTGGTGGCTGCTGCATAATATTCCACCAGGCGATTGTTTTGTGATGTTATTCGGAGGGTTCTAGCCTATCCCCTCATTTTGTGTCGCAACTACTCTGGGTGCTAAGTTTGGTGCAGCAGTGAAATGAGATGGGTTATGTATATCCAGGCAGTGCAGGGCACAGGGTCTCTCTGACCAGGAACCCTGTCTCCAACCCTACATTGGTCTCCATTCCCACATTTGTCAATTTGGCCTAAAGGAGCATTGTAAATAAGATCTTAAATAGTCAAGCAATGGTTAATTGAGTCTCTCTCTCTCCCTCCCTCTCCCTCTCCTTCTCCCTCCTTGTCTTTTTCTCTCTCTGTCTTTCTGAAATGTTCTTTTTTTCTTCCCCAGATTTATTTAAGCCAGGCACGAAAAGACAAATACTGCATGATCCCACTTACATGTGGAAACAAAGTCAAGCTGATAGAAACAGAGAATAGAAAGGTGATTATCAGGGGCTAGGGGAGCAGGGGAAATTAAAGGATATTGGTACCAAATTTCAGTTTCAAGGTTAATAAGATAATTCAGTCTTTTAAGGCAACATGCGCAAAGGCTCTAACAAAACAGTAGCCGGTATCTACCCCAGCGAAACCATACCACTGTAGATAATGTTACTCCAAACCCAATTGGTGTCGTGTGGTTCTTGTGAAAGGTGTGTGGGTCATCTCATTCTGGCAATTTTCAGAAGACATCGACGTTTTATAATTAAGAATGGGAGCAGCAAAGTGCCATTTTCCTGAGATAATTTTAGCGATGGTTGTCCTATCTATCGTACATTTTTTTCTTATTTTAGTGAAATGAACTAATTTGTAAAATGTATTATAACTACAGTTGTTATGTAGCATTATGTTCTTCTACTTAATTATTTTGTTTGAAATAGTTTTGAGCAACTGGAGTTAGCTTAGCCCTATGTGGGGAGTGAATGTGTCAGGATTTGTATGTCTCCACACTTCATGGAAGTCACGGGTCAGCAGAATGCTTGACAAGGGTAGACTAGCAGGAAAAAAAAAAACGGTTTTCAGAAGGCAAAGACTCCCCCAATGACTTGTTTTTGTACACATGCAGATAAACATAAAAACTGGCATAGCAGCGAGCCTGAACCAGGTTCCTTACTTAGATGATTACCTGCACGTTGCACTTTGATTGGATTTTGGTGAGTTGGCTTAAAAGGGAAACAGTTTTAAGATCACGCAGATGAACCACCCTGGGGCAACATTGCAAGACTGAAGTTCAACCTGTGTGAAAAACCAACAACCCTTCCAAAAAATACAATAAAAATAGATCACATAGAACATGTGGAATAAGGGATTAGGAGTCTCGCTCTTGGGAAAAAAAAAAATCTACTGTCCAATGTTTAATGCTTGCGATTCCACAATTAAAGATCTAACTCTTCGGTGTTAGTAAGATGTCAAGGGTTCAACACGTGGAATAGACTACGAAAGAAAGGTGGGAGAAAGAGAAACCAGTTACTCAGGTTCCAGTACAGATGTAAGGGCCTGCAAAAGAACCCAGGCTGGCATATGGGAGCACAGATCAGGATTTTTGGTCCTCTGTGGGACCAAACACAAGGCACACCTCCAGTAGGTAGACCTAAACCTGCTGACAAAATGGGAGAGAGATGGTGTTCATTTTGACTGAATGGAGAGTGAGATGACATCCATATATAGAGAGAGGTACACCTAAAACACAGGCAGTCCTGCAACTCCACTAGTGAGTCACTTGTCAACATTTTCTTCCTACTGAGAATTTACTACAATGAGACATAGGCTCGTTCTCAGGTGGAAATAGTATAGTGTATGATCACAGATGAAACATTACTGGTCATGGAGTGGAAAGATAATTCTTGTGATTAGAGAAATATTTCTCCATTTGGACCTCTAAAGTAGAGATTATGACCATCATAAACGTATAAATATAACTTCAATCAAAGCCTAAAATAACTTGTGATTGAAAATGTGCTTTTACACATTCAATGGCGTGATTTTTGGTCTGTTAGCTCATGTGAAAAATATGATTCTCTTTGCAACATAAAAATTAAATGTATCTGGTTAGCTTTTTTGAGTTATCTTGATTGTTTTATTATTTCTCACTGACTAAAAATAGGTGAGACATACTCTTGATATTTTCATTGGTGATTCTGAAATCACATTGTAATAAAAATTGGCTGGGCCTGGTGGTGTACGCCTGTAGTCCTATCTACTTGGGAAGCTGAAGCAGGAGAATTAGTTGAGCCCAGAAGTTTGAGACTGCAGAGTGCTACGATCACATCACTGAATTCCAGCCTGGGTGGCAGAGGGAGATCTTGTCTCTTAAAAAAAAATCACATTGCAGGAATTTTCTGGTTCATGAAAATGATGCTCACAAGAAAATGATGTCCAGTGCATGGATGGCAAGGGCTGTCCCCTTCCTCCCTGTTGCTGCCTCTGGATGAAGCATACTGGTGATGGGCAATAAAGAAGGGAAAAACAGGTCTTTTCGGTTATTTTTAGAAATACCACTGAGAGATGCATACCATTCACCCGGAGCTGCCAATTTTAATTGCCAGCAGGTTGGGATTTTAGTGAACATGTGATTTGGTGTGTTCCTAGTATCGCATCCATCAGACACCTGAATGTTTTCCACTGAGTTATTCTTAGCACACTAGTATTCACTTCCCACAGGCCTCACCCCAGGCCTAAGCAATCGACTTTCTCTCTCTATAGATTTGTCCATTCTTGGTATTTCAGAAAAATGGAATCGTACAATATGTATGCTTTTTTGTGACTGGCATGTTCACTTGGCATACTGTTTTCGAGATCCATAGATGTTGCAGCATGTGTCAGTCCTTCTTGTCTTTTTAAGGCCGAATAGCATTTCATTGTACAGCTGATGGATATTTTGATTGTCTCCACTTTTTGGCTATGCATAATGCTTCTGTGGGCTTTTGTAGCTAAATTTTTGTACAAAAGCACACTATAATTCACACAGTTTTTAGAACACAAATGATAACCTTTCCCCATCTGCATAGCACACCTGCTGACCCATGAGTAAGACTGTACTGTGATGCATTAGAATCCTTTAAGATTAAAGTGGACGAGGATTTCTAGTTCAACTTCTATGCTTTTGAGATAAGAAAATGGGCTTACCAAATCAGTAAATTAACCAAGGTCTTGTATCTAGTTATCATTAACAACAATTTATCTCAAAATCTGCCTGACATAGTTCAGTATTCTTAGTACTGTGTATTGTAAATACACACTGAGTGCACTTGAACTGAATTGGGATTATATGACTACCCGGGAAGCTAATTTTTATAACCATTTTTCTTTACAGGATAGATTTATTTTACAGTCAGGACGTCTATATAATTAAACTTTTAAGTACCATATCTGATGATTCAAAAGGATTTGTGTGTATGCAGTTATTAGGTATTAATAGTCGATATTCATATGCACATAACATTTTAATGATGACATTCTTTTCAATTATTGTCACATGATACATGTTATTTATGTTTTCTTGACTCTCAGTTTGTATGGACTCTCAATATGCACTAAACAAATAATGGAATTAATATTCAATATTTCAGAATGCGAAGGAAACTGCAATCATATTAATACACAAAGAAGTGGATAATGAAGGGTTAAATTTTGTATCTTAAGACCGATTATGGCATGATATGCAGATTTGGCTGCTAAAATACAGGTTTTTATCACCCCTTTTACAGTAATTAGAAATACAATTTTACAAATATCTATTTCTTTGAGTGCAAAGGTACGTTACCTTTGAGAAGACTGGATCTGTTGCCGTTTAGAATGCCTTGTTTGAAGGAACTGCATAGAGCCATAAAATGCTATGGTCCAAAGAGTACCATGTGTTAAATTGAAGAATACAACACATGTACATACAGACACATATCATGGATAGATGGTCCCAGAGATCACATGGAAGTGAG
>CAUYQG010113119.1:0-29104 GCA_963574415.1 Tarsius wallacei
GCGTCTCACTCTGTCGCCCAGACTGGAGTGCAGTGGCTGCTCCCGGCCACCGCAGCCTCGACCTGCTGGGCTCCGGCGATCCTTCCGCCTCAGCCTTCCAAGTAGCTGGAATTATAGGCGCACGCTACCACGCCCGGCTAATTTTTTGATTTATTGTAGAGATGAGGTTTCGCCTGCCCAGGCGGGTCTCGAACCCGCGGGCTCAGGGAGGGTTTTTTTTTTTCTTTCTCCGGTGTTCTACTTTTCTAGGGTTTTCCCATTTTTCTCTATTATTTTTTATAAGTAGGTAACCAAAAATAAGCTATTTCATAAAATATGTATTCCATTGAGTTACACAAAAAGAACTTCATGACTTCTACATGTTGTGCCACTTGAACTCGTTAGAGAATTTCTGTCCTAGGAAAATGTTTTTTTGGGAAAAAAAGTCTCACGAGTGTGTCCATGAACTGAACCGGCGTTGGAATCGAACCATTCCCCAAAGCCCCTGAATCGAACCATTCCTTAAAGCCCCCTGCTTTCCTCTCATTTCTCACTTGTCCTTTGAGTCTGTTCAAGGATCACCAAGTTGTTAATGATTGCAACATTGTATACAGTTTTGCACACGACTTTATTTACATGAAAAGATCTTGAATGCAGTGATGAGTAGTTACATCAAGTTGAATAGGAGCAAAAAGAAGCAATGTAGTGGGGTGTCTGTGCTCTTAGGTAATTTGTTCCATTTTACTGTCCAAGTATAATTGCTTATGGCAGCATTTCATAGTCTGCTTGTAACCTAGTAAAACACCTCATGAAAGTTACAAGGCCTTAACAGAATGAGAATTCACTATGGCCTCCTCCTTTGCACCTGAGCTAACGGCATACTGGGCCATGCATATGTTTTTTTTAATAAGATTTATGGATCAGCAACGTGAAATTTATTGAGTTCCAACTGTATGTTTGAGGGCAGAGTTTGCTGTCATGCAATCGGAGTAAAGCCGAGGATTTACAACCCGTGAGAGGCTTAAATGTGTAGAGTTCTTTTCCCATTACACATTAAGTTGGTAACTTGGAGCGTGACCTGGATTTCTCAGGCTGGGCGGTGGCATGCTCTGGGTCTTCAGGTCCTTCCCATTTACTGTTTGCACGTGTGTGTGTCTACAGGTCAGATTCAGGTGCACTTCCAAGTAAAGGAGAGAGTAGGGGGTGAGGAGAGGAGCGGCTTCATGAAGTGCCTGCCCCACACCTCAGCCAGGGGAGCCCACCAACACTTCCCTGCACTGCCCTGGTACCTGGGCTCCCCGCCTCCCTGCTGACACTTGGGACCATTAAGAGCAGGCCTGGAAGAGCTCACAAGTATGCTAGAAAGAGACATCCTAGAGAGCTAGGCTCAGGTGATGCTCTTACCACTTACAAGGGTGAATCACTTAGCCTTCCTAAGGTTTGCCTACTCTTTCTTAGGAATGATTCTGCCTACTTTACAGGCTTGTGATGAACAGTAAATGAAAATCCTATGGAAAGCAGACAGCACATATTAAGCCTTTGTTAGAGATCCTGACCTCTTTCCCAGCCTGCACTTCCTTGCATTGCCTTTCCCAGGCCTTATTCCTATGCTGGGTTGGCAGAGAAAATTGCCCAGTTTTGTCCACGCCTCATCAGAAGTCACCCATTAGTAGTTTTGTTAAAATGTTTTCTCCCCTTCTACCTATCTTTATGCTAAATTTTGGTCAATACTGAGCACCTTTCCCCATAGTAAAACTCATCAAATCGAAAATTGTTGACTCTAGGGTAACACCAACAGAACTTTCCACAGTGATGGAACTGTTCTTGGTGGTTCTTGTCCTTTTGCCCTTCCATGGAGATTTTAAGATCAGTTTGCAAAGATTCACAAAAAAGGCCCCATGAGATCTTGATTGGTTTCGTATTGAATTTATAGATAACGTTTAGGGAAGAATCAGCATCTTTACAACATTGGTGTTTTATGCTCTTCTTTCATTTAGCCTTTTAAAATGTCTTTAAGTAAAGCCATACTTGTCCCCATGAAAGTCCAAGCAGAGCAGAGCGACCAGTGTGGGTCTGGGATTTAGAGTATTGGCTGGTTGGTCTGAGGACAGTGGGTGAGGGTGAGCAAAGTCTAGAGGCAAGGAGGCCAGCTGGGAGGCTGCTGGAGCAGTCCAGGTGAGGGGTGATGAATGCCTGGATTTGGGACTGTGAGAAGGCAGAACATGTGCCAGAAACGTTTCGTAGGAAGGGTGGACAGGGCCCTCTTCATTCTTTCAGGGCAGAAAAGAGCAGAATAATGATACTTGTTGCTTATTGATAGTTCACTATGGACCAGACAAAGTGCTGGCATGTTGCAGTCATCAGTGCTTCTCTCCTTGAAATGCTCCAAAGTAGGCATTATTCTGTCCTCCACACGAAGAAATGGTATCTCAGAGACGTTAAGTAACTAGCCCAAAGTCACAGAGGGGTACAAAGCAAGTATTCAAACCTAGACCAGCTCCTGTCCAAAGGCCACTGAACACTCAAGCCTATGCTTGGGCTGTCTCTGAGTTTATTGAAAGAACTTTACGAAAATATACCAGACCTTTTCAATTTTATGACTGAAATAAAAATGACTCAAATCCTGTTCTCAATCATCGTCAGAAAATTAAATTGGAATGTTTACCTAGTTTTATAATGTTTGATAAAAGACCCAGACATGTCTGAATTTATGAGCTCTATAAAATTTTGAGTTGTGAAGAGGGCGGGAGAGTGGGCTTTGGGGATGTGGGAATGGGTCATGTGACTCCATGGAAAGCAGCAAAAATATTTTTGAATTCTGAAAATGTCCTGGATATGTATTTCTGGGCAACGTTTTGTGGATGTTTTTCTTCCATCGGTCAGGAAAAAAAAAAAGAATGGCCTTAATTAAAATTTCTATTGTCTTTGCCACAGAGGAAGGAAGCCTTTTGGTGGTTGTCATGGTGATGTCTGAATGACACCGTGGAAGTGGGTAGTGATTGCCACCCGGAGCCCTGAAATGAGCGTTTATCATTTTTCTCACCCCCGAGAGGACCGTGGCACCAAACTGCACATTTTCTTAATCGCCTTTTAAATTCACATTTGAACCACGTGTGTGCATGTGAGGGCATGCTCTCCACTGCAGCCACGGTTGGAGTCGTAAAGTCTGAAGCCCCATTTCTAATTGTTTTGTGTTCCTGCAGCAAAATGGCATATGGGAGGTGCTTGTGAAAACTCTCAGAAAGTAATTAGGAACTACCAGCCTTTCACGTGGCACCGCAGGATGGCTCGCGGGCCTCCGCCCCCTCGCAGACACCGAAGTCTTGCCTAATACACCTGCTCTGTGGGCAGCCCATTTAGAGTGCTGTGTACTCAGTGCATGGCGTCTCTAAATGCTGCACTCACTGCCGGTCCCCTGCCATCCTCCCTGCTTCCAGTCGGCACACTGGAGCTATCACACTGCATGCTGGCAGAGTGCAGCTGTTTCTGATAGTCAAACCAGGCTCTTTTGCGGGCTTTGGGGTTCAATATGATGAGGTGTATAGGAAGGGGAATGGAGGATGAAGGGCGCTGTGTCGCTGGGTCACGTGAGGGGTTTTCAAGGCTCTGTATGCAGGTGACATCTGAAAAAGACAGGAGGACGACTTCTCTCACCCCACCTGGGTGTCTGTTCTAGAGCCTTTCATATCGAGGGGTGTTGTGACAAGGAGCAAAGAATTTGCCAGAAGAGAACCTGGTTCGAGTCTTGACTCCACATCTTAACCTCAGTATCTACGTCTTCAGGCCATTGTATCGTGTGAGATGCTGCTTTGTCAGCTGTCAGTGCCTTATAAACTGTAAATTCTAATTCCTTGGCTGTTCATTAAGGCGATGTTGTATGCTAGGCTCTGTGCTGGGGATTCAGAGCTGACAGGCAGGCAAGCACTATAGCAGTCAGAATGCAGCAGTGAGCGTTGTGATCCCAGTGTGCACAAGCAAGCCTTCACTGCCAGTCCCCTGCCATCCTGCCCCCCCGCTCCCAGTCGGCACACTGGAGCCATCACACTGCATGCTGGCAGGGTGCGACTGTTTCTGACAGTCAAACCAGTCTCTTTTATGGGCTTTGGGGCTCAATATGAGGGGCTCAATATGAGGAGGTATATAGGAAGGCGAATGGGGGATGAAGGGAACTGTGCAGCTGGGTTGCATGAGGGGTTTTCAGGGCTCTGTATGCAGGTGTCAGAGAAGGATTCTAGGAGGAGGTGACCCTTGCACTTGTCTTAAAGGACACATAGAAGCCAAAGCAATGACACAGCCTTCAAAAAAGGGAACAGCCAAATGCCCACCCCCTTCCATTGTTGTGATAACAAAAATGTCACTGCCATTCTTCCAAATGCTCCTGGTTGAAAATCCCTAAGTGATGGGGACCTCCACCAAAATGAGGAATAAAAGAAGTCATTTGGGAAGAAATATGTTGGTTTGATGGTACCTAGAGGACATCTTGGGAGAAGTCTACTGCAGGCTGTTGAATATAGAGATTCTGGGCTTGAAAGAGCCCTTAGAGACAGCGGTAGGGGTCATAATCATGGCAGGGCACGAGCTTTTCCAGGAACACACTTAGCCTGAAAAGGCAGGTGGACAGCAGGACGTTGGCGGCCATCACGTATCTTATTTAATCTTAGGAGCTGGGGAGGACTGATAATATTCTAGGAGTGTTTTACAGGGAAGGGGTGAAACTAAAGCTTGTCAAGAGCAAATGAGTTTTACAAGTTTCTCTTTCAATCAGTTTGGCAGCTTCTCTCCTTGGACCAGCCAGTGATCAGATGGGGCTGAGGAGAAGTAGATTTTGCCCCTTTTAGTTGAGGGTTGTTTTATTGCCTTGCTTTGTGGTCAGTGGAACCAAGTGTCTCCGTGACCGGGCTATTACTATCACCACCCTCTCCTCCGATTTAGAAGTCTTTGTGCATGAGTAAGGAGGCCTCTTACAATCTGCTTTTTTCCCTGCAATGGCAGGTTTTTCCTCAGCGCCCTTTGTGTTCTTGGTTCACTGATTAATAGACACTTGAGGAATTGCAGGGAGGCGTTTAACATGCATCAGATACCATCACTAGCAGAGAAAGTGATTCACTGAGATTCACTGAGCTCGCTCTCTGCTGTCTGCATCCCTCCCCACTGACACAGTTTGGCATTGGGGAATTGAGTCTGGACCTGGAAAGGCACAGTATAAATGTGTGATTCAGAGTCAGTGATGTGCAGCTGTCTCCAAAGTGGGAGGTGCTCAGGGAGGTGGATGGTGCAGTCAAGGATGCTTTGTGCTCCCATTTCTCTCCCTTACCTTCTTCAAAGGCAGGATTTATGCAGGGTTATGGATCGCCAGCGAGTTCTGGGCTCTGACCAGCAGGCTTTCAGCCAGTGCCCACGCCAGAGTGCCAGGATTCCCAGACAGAGACGAGAAGGATGGATAATAAGATTAGCTGCTTCTGTTAAGCCCTTACCCTGTACAAGGGTTTTCTTCTTACTTTAGAAGTGTGAGGAATTGGCTTGGCTGTGTTGTCTTCATGGGGAATAGTTCAACCTTTGACTTCAACTCTAGAGTCAAAAAGCCTGGGTTTGCATCCTGACTCTGCCCCTACTAGCTGTGTAACCTTACACAAATCCTTAATTTTTCTGATCCTCAGTTTCTTCATCTTTGAAATGGAGATAATAGGCCGACTGTGGTGGCTCAAGCCTGTAATCCCAGCACTTTAGGAGGCTGAGGCAAGAGGATTGCCTGAGCCCAGTGGTTCGAGAGCAACCTGGGCAACTTGGTCTCCACAATAAATCAAAAAATTAGCCAGGCATGGTGGCGCGTGCCTGTAGTTCCAGCAACTTGGAAGGCTGGGGTGAAAGGATCGCTAGAACCCAGCAGGTCAAGGCTGCGATGGCCATGAGTGTGCCATTGCACTCCAGCCTGTATGACATTTTTTTACTCTCAAACTCAAAAAAAAAAAAACAACAAATGGAGATAATAATAGCTACCTCCTAGGAGTGTAATAAGCCTGAGACAATGCCACAGAGCTCCTGGAATGTAATATGATATGATGCGTATCACATCAGGGTCACTGGTATGGGTGTCTCCCTTTTGTTTTATGTGCTTCTTTATCTGCTCCCCTCCCCCACCCCCAGTTTTCGATAACTGCAGGAGAAGTCTGGCACACTGGCATGATGGGCTCTCTGTTAGGGATGTGAGGAGCTGGTAGGTTTTCTTTAGGGAGAAGGGACCCCAACAGGAACATCTCCCATCATCTTTCACCTCCTTGATGCTGGGCACTATTTAGAAGGTATTTTACAAAGCTTCCGCTGCTATCATGGAGCTGTCAATTGGAGCCCAGTCTATCCACTGACTTGGATGCCTCTCTCCCTCTCCTGTCTTGCTTTGCCTCCTATGAAACCCAAAAGAAAGAATTAGTAGAATAAAACCAGAAACATCTGTCAGGATAGTCCATCTAGGTTCCGCGGTGTGCTGGCTGGAAACTCTGGGCACTGGGAGTCTGGTGGGTCAGGCACCTTCTTCCTGCCGTGTTCTTCAAGCTGGGACTCCCTTCCTGAGTGGGCACCAGTAGGAAATTAAAGAGGAAAGTGATTTGGGCGGGGAGTTTCCGAAATCATACCATTTTGCCCTTTTCTAGAAGTGAGATCGACAGAGCTCCTCCCTAGCTGGACGTCCGGAGTCTGTTCCCCCAGGGGTGGTTCCCCCTCTCCAGGTCATGGAAGGATACTGGGCCAAGGAGGCATGAAGTCCTGCAGGCCCTTGGCAACCATCCTCTCCCTGCTGTTGGGCCTCTGGAGTACCTAACCTCCCTTAATATCATTGCTAGAAGACATAGAAGGAGCAGTTGGGGAAGAGGATGCTTTGTGAAGCCAGAGGTCCCTAGTGGGGCAGGTTGAAGGGTGCTTCGAAGCCTGATTCAGGACAGCATCAGCGCTGTGGGAAGCAGTTGCGGAAGGCTCCTTTCCCTGGAATGTGGCCGGGCTGCTTTATCTCTCACACCCCATGAATCACTTTATCTTTTCCCAACAAAGACCCTGTGCTTTAATCCCTCGTGGAAGTCCCCTGGGTTGTGGGCACTGCTGGCCTTCAGATCTGTGTGCTGATACCTAACAGCACAGCCCTGGTTTATGGAGTAAAGCGCTAAATGTCAAGATTTATGTGGGTCATTCCATGCTGCACACCTGCGAATGAGCTCATGCGGCCGACTTTGTGCCTGTTCTTGGTTTTCTCCTTTCATTACTGCTCAGACCTCGAGGCAACATAGGAAAAGTTACCAGCTGTGTCCTCCTTGTGTGGGGTACTGGAGAATAACTGCCTCTGTCACCACTTTCTCAGCCCCAACAGTGTGGAAGCAACACTGAGAGAAAGGCATCCCATAACATTCAGTTGTAGGGCAGCTCCAGGGTGTCAGAGCTGGAATGGCACCCTGTGTTCATCATCTTCAACCTTTTGCCATTTTACAGATGAGGTGGCTTAGGCTCAGGGAGGACGAGCTATCTGGTTCCTTCCCAGTTGCCTGGTGTTATTATTTACCTTGACCATATGAAATGCCCACAGTAGGGTGCAGAGGAGACATCGTGATTCAGGAGACGTGTTTGGCTTCTGGTCTTTGATTCCAATGGGAATCCTAAATTCTTTTGATATGTATGACCTCGTACACATTGGACAACCTCTCCCAGTTTCCTAAGATGGTAATGCTGCATAGTGTTGAAATAATCGTTAGAGATAATACATGCAAACATCCCAAGCATGTAGGTCTTCAGGAAATGAGGTACTGTTACTTTTCATATAGTCCCAGTGGTGTGTTAGTGGATGGTCACACTGAACTATTCAAGCTATGTTTCTAGAAGGGAAAGCTTGAAAGGTAAAGCCTTCATGAATGGGATTAGTGTCCCTATAAAAGAGTCTCGAGGGAATGCATTTGCCCCTTCTACCATGGGAGGATGCAGAAAGAAGGTGCCATCTATGAGGAATGGGTCCTCACCAGGCTTCAAGTCTGCTGGTGTCTTGATCTTGGACTTCCCAGCCTCCAGAACTGTGAGAAATAAATGCTTCTTGTTTAGTTTTTTAAAAAATAAATAAAAGAGAAAGCTTGATATAGATCTTGTCAATTTCAGTGTAAGGTCCCTGAGAAAAGGGACTTAAGGAGCCTAAAACAGTCTTCCCTGTAGGGCTGAGACTCTCTACTCTTGCTGCCAGGCTCCAGGAGCTGCTATGAGTTCTCAGCCATTGCTCTGTACATGGCCTTGCTTTTCCTTCCATAGACATCTCCTCGTGCTCGGGGTTTCTACATCCTATCCATGTGTTTTCAGACATCTCCTGACTCACATAATTGCCAAATGATGTGTTTTATGGATTCGTAGATTCACAGAGCTGGAGAGGAGCATAAGGTCATCTTGGCAGACTGCATGGGTTTGCGTTCTTTCATTGCCAACATCCTTGCCAGATGATTTTGTTGGCCTGGGCTTGAAAACTTCCACCAACTGGAGGCAATTGGCCAGGGTAGTTTAGAGGCCATTCTGTCACACTGTTGATACTTAGGTCCTTGAAAAATATACCCCCTAGGGACTCCACTCACTGATCCTAGTTCAACCATCTTGGACCTCAGGGGACAAATGGATAGTCCTTCAGAGAAGAAGACAGCAGTTTTGTGCCCTGAGTCTTCCCAGGCCGTACAACTCCAGTTCCTCCAGTGATGGGGCTTTGGCCCCCTTGGGCCCTTCACCGTCATGGCCTGCCTTCCTGAATTTCACCTTTCCACTCTGTCCCGTAGGTGTGGTTTCCAGAAGTGGACACGAACTTGGGTGGGGTTTGGTCAGTTCAAAATTGAAGAACATTTTACCTCCCTTGTACTGGATGCTAAACTACTAATATGTGAGTCCCAAGGTCCTAGTGGTCCTTGCGGCAGCTTTTCCTCAATGTTGGCTAGTTGGTTTGGTAATTCAAAGCCACTAGATCCCGTATTCATTTTCTAGGGCTGCCATAACAAATTACCACAAACTTGGTCACTTACAACAACAGAAATTTATTCTCTTACAGTTCTGGAGGCCAGAAGTCCAAAATCAAAGTGTCAGCAGGGTTGGTTCCATTCCATGCCTCTCTCTTTGCTTCTGATGGCTGCCGGCGGTTCTTGGCATTCCTTGGCCAATAGTGGCATCACTCCAATCTCTGCTGCTGTCTCCCCGTGGACTTCTCCCCCATGTGCATTTTATATGCTGCCCAAATCCAAACCAATGGTATTGGATTTCTATGCAAAGTCTTTTGACTGGATACAGAATTCCCAGCCCTAAAACATATTTTCATGTTTGCCAGTGGAAATTAGTCACTGGAAGATGGATTTTTGCTTAAGGCCGGAAATTAATTTTAAAACAATGTGGTTTTTTTTTTTTTCTTAATCCTTGTTTTCAGAAACCTAGTGTTAATTTATGGTTCAGTAATGTCTGTGACCTTGAGAATTCTCTTACCCTTTCCAGGCCCACGTTTTCCTCCTCTACAAAACAAAGAGATTGGATGAGGTGAGGGCTGAGTCATTTTTAAGCTCCAAAACCCCTAATAGAATGATTTCTGGAAAGCAAGTGTTACCCTCTGTGATAAAACAGTCTCAACTTGGCTTAATAAACAGAATTTACAGCTCTTGACTAAGAAGACAGATTATCATTCATGAATCTGAACGTCAGAGAAACTCTGTCCTTTTGTTCACCTTTGGCAGGATATAGAAACTAAGTTACACACCCCCTCTCTCTTCCCGGTTACTCAACTTTCAGGTTAAGACACCATGGGATTGGCATCTAGTTGCTTTCAGATATTTGTTAAGTGTATGAAGGAATATCGTGATGTCACATGTCATTGTTGGGGGCCAGTAGTGCAATATCATTCAGGTCTGATCATCTAGTGGTCGTGGACCTTCTAAGGTTTCTTCTGAATACCTAACTGAAGCAATTATTGCTAAAAGATAGTGGCAACTGTTTGCAGTTGCTTTCTGGAGCAGTTTTCTTATCTGTGAGGTGGGTGGCTGTCAAGGGCTGGACTCCAGGGCCTGTGCTCTGAAAACCACAATAGATTGTACATTTTTCCGGTTGGAGAGGTCTGTGATCTTGTACCAGGTGGCACCTGGTCAGATACTTTTCCGTCTGTGGCCCCTTTGGGGGTCCTCCATCAGGTGAATCCACTGGTCTCTCTTTTCCAATGGATTCTTTTTTTTTTTTTAAGTCAGGGTCTCACTCTGTCACCCAGGCTGGAGGGCAGTGGCATACTCATGGCCACCGCAGCTTCGACCTGCTGTCTCAGCCTTCCAAGTAGCTGGAACTACAGACGCATACCTCCACGCCTGGCTACTTTTTGTGATTTATTGTAGAGATGAGGTCTCACCAAGTTGCACCCCCGGGCTCAGGCAATCCTCTTACCTTGGCCTCCCAAAGTGCTGGGATTATAGGCTGAGCCACCGCGCCCAGCTAAATTCTTTATTTTTTAAACAGATATTCTTCCTGAAAGGAAGGTCTTCCCCTAGATTCCTTAGTATTGTACAAGGTTGGGGTTACAAACTCAAATGTCTTTAGAGGCTTAGCAGGTAACAAAAAGGCAGCCTGTGTTTCTGTTCTTGAATGTGTTTTTTCAATACTTATAGCACTATGTTTATCTTTTTTTTTTTTTTTCCTTCTAATTTGGGCTGAGAGATGGGTACAAAGAAACTTCTTTACGATAAGAAAATGAGAAATGCTGGTGGGAATGCAAACTAATTCAATCTCTATGGAAAACAATTTGGCAATTCCTAAAAGAACTAGAAATTGACCTTTCATACGACCCAGCAATTCCCCTACTGGAAATATACCCAGAGGAACTCAAAGCATTCTACAAAGAAGATACCTGCACATGCATGTTTATTGCAGCATTATTCACAATAGCAAAAACATGGAACCAATTGTGCTGCCCATTGAAACTGGACTGGATAAAAAAAAAAAAAAGTGGTACATATACACAATGGAATATTACACAGCCATAAAGAAGTACAAACATATGGACTTCACAGCAACTTGGATGAATTTAGAGTCAATATTACTCAGTGATCTATCACAGAAACAAAGAATAGAGTACCACATGTTTTCACTCATAAGTGGACTCTGAACATTTACCATAATACTATAAGAAAGGGATTGGCAATAGCGAGATACTGCTGGGGTGGGGAGGGAAGACACAACATCATTAAGGGTACCTGATCTCAAACCAGGCAAGGTGGGGACCAAAGGGAGGCCTGAATTTTACCTGTATGATAACCACTTGTATACCTAATCCTGAATCATACTCCACATCTTTAAAATAAAATATATCAAACAAAAAAAGAGAAATGTTAGGTGTGATGAAAAATAGCACCAGGCATTCACCCTCAACGTTGGAAGCAGTAGGGGGTGGTGGGGACTGCGGTGAAATAGAAGGGTCATTTTCCCACTAATGGGGACCCAGTGTGGCCACAGTTTTCATTTTTCCTAAATGAGCTGGATTTTTACATGAAACTTCTCTAATTTTAAATTTTGGCTGCACTCTGACAATCCAGTTAGCTCAAGTAAAACAAATCTCAGGGACAAATTGTTTGCAGGTCATCACTTTGAAACCTCTGATGCACATTGGGACAGGTTGGCCTACGGGGTGGTTCCCTGGGTCCTCTCTCTAAACACTGGTCTGGTGTGGTAGGTGGAGGAGACTGCTTATGTTCACCCTTGCATATGGAGGAGTCCAAGACGTGTAAAGTAGAATATGCAAGAAATCAGTAAAGGTCGTCACGTCTGGGATTAGCACTGAATCGGAGGCAGGAAGGGGAACTGCTTTTCAGTTTATACCCTTCTATAACATACAGTATTTAAATGGTTTTTGAAAAATAAAATGAAAAGAGCTGTTGGGAAGAATAATTACTGTATGAGGAGGAGAGACTGAAGATACTGAGGAAGGAAGAAACCAGAGTGGTCTGGAGTGCTCAGGAAGGGCTACTTGGAAGAGAAGGGGCCTTGAAGGTTGGGTGTAATTCATTAGGGAAGAGGACAGTGGCAACCAAAGCCCAGGGTTAGGAAAGGCAGGGTGACTTGGGGACTGGCGGACCGTTAAATTTGGCAGGAGTCAAGGGTATAGGTGACAGTTGAAGAGACTTCAGCAGTGAGCAGCCATGTAGGGTGTGTGGCAGGAGACAGTGAAACGAGAGCTGTGGTCCAGCATCATTAATCTGGCAACAAGGATGCAGGAGCTTGGAAGCAAAGCCATGGGGTGGCAGCTTCTCATGTGGCCCTTCTGGCTCCCAAGTGACTGTCACTGATCCCTGCTAGGGTGTTTCCTGGTGAATGAGAATTATTTCTGTATACCTGGTGAATAAGCTCGTGGTATTTCCTGTTCTTCCAGTGTGGGCCTTGGAGGCCTGCCCACCTCTGCTGGGGCCCAATGTGGCTCTTCTACCTCTGAAACCAGCATGTCTCCATAGAACAACTAGCCATTAACCAATGGGTAGCCACTAGGAACAAGCCCACATTTTGGAGTTAGGCAGATCTAGGCTTGAACTGTGACCTTGCCACTTATTGGATATGTGGTCTTGGAATGGCCCTTGACTCCTTTGGGGCTCAATTTCCTCATATGCAAAATGGAGAGAATACAATTTACCTTCTAGGGTGTGTACCTAGCACACTGATAGCTACCAAGTTAGGTGTACTATTTTTTTAGTTGGAGTCTCACTCTGTTGCCCAGACTGGAATGCAGTGGCACGCTCCCAGCCACCGCAGCCTCGACCTGCTGGGCTCCGGCGATCCTTCCACCTCAGCCTTCCAAGTAGCTGGAACTACAGGCGTGTGCTACCATGACCGGCTAATTTTTTGATTTATTGTAGAGATGAGGTCTCGCCAAGTTGCCCAGGCAGGTCTGGAACCCACGGGCTCAGTCCTCGGCCTCCCAAAGTGCAGGATTACAGGCTGAGCCACCGAGCCCGGCCTAGGTGTACTGTTATAGTAACCACTCCAATCTGTATGTGTGTGTGTGTGTGTGTATGAAATATAGATTTATATTATATCAATTTATGTCCATAATTGTCTGTTTTATTGGATTGTAAGCTCCTATTCTATAGGGGGGATTGTGGTCTCATCATTGTTTTTCCGAAAGCACTCAGAGTGCCAATCACATAGTAGGGCTAAATAAATGTTAAATGAATGGGGTTTGTGCTCTTAAACCTAATCCAGTCTTTTTTTTTTTTTTTTTTGAGTTGGAGTCTCACTTTGTCGCCCAGACTGGAGTGCAGTGGCACGCTCACAGCCACCACAGCCTCGACCTGCTGGGCTCCGGCGATACTTCCGCCTTAGCCTTCCAAGTATCCGGAACTACAGGCACGTGCTACCATGCCCAGCTACCTAATCCAGTCTTACAGCAATTGACTTGTGATCAATTTAGATGTGTCTGTGGGCTGGGGTATATTTCCTCTGTGATTAAAACAAGTTCTGTCCAAGCAAATGCCTTTATTAGGATAATATGTCAGGGTGGCTTGTGAATCATACATTCATTCTCCTATGGCAGATCAGTTATTTTGTGGGGGCTGATGCTTATACAATTTGGGAGGACATTAAAAATATCTAAAATTGCAGAAAGCATGTAAACACACTAATAGGGCCCTCCTGGGGCCTTGGAGGTAGGGTTGTGAAAGTGAGGGTCCCTAAAACTTGAGCTTTATTAGTTTCACAGTAAATCATCTCTACGTTTAAAAGATTTATAGAACTGGGCACAGTGGCTCACACCTATAATCCCAGCACTTTGGGAGGCCAAGGTGAGAGGATTGCTTGAGCCCATGGGTTCGACACCAGCCTGGGCAACTTGGTGAGACCTTATCTCTACAATAACTCAAAAAATTAGCTGGGCGTGGTGGCGCATGCCTGTAGTTCCAGCTACTTGGAAGGCTGAGGCAGAAGGATTGCCTGAGCTCAGCAGGTCGAGGCTGCAGTGGCCAAGAGTGTGTCACTGCCCTCCAGCCTGGGTGACAAAGTGAGACTCCAACTAAAAAAAAAAAAGATTCATAAAACACTCACTACTGGCAGTATTAGGATTGCAAAGGATATGAGAGTTCTAAAAGGGAAAAAATGATGGTAATGCATGCAGGTTTTGATAAAATTGTTATCCTAAGTATACTCTTTTCCATCCAAAACATATTTATTGAGCACCTATTACTAATATATACCAAACACTGTGTTAAGCACTGGAACCGAGCTCCGAAAACAGCAATCTCTGCCTTATGGAGCTGATATTCAAGTGGTTACCTGCATCATGACTTGGAGACCTACGTAGGTTGCAATGAAAAAGAGCCACACTTACTTTGGCTGGGCTCGGTGGCTCAGCCTGTAATCCCAGCACTTTGGGAGGCCGAGGCAAATAAATTGCCTGAGCCCGCGGGTTCGAGACCAGCCCAGGCAACTTGGTGAGACCTCGTCTCTACAATAAATCAAAAATTAGCAGGACATGGTAGCTTGTATGGTGGTTCCAGCTACTTGGAAGGCTGAGGCGGAAGGTTCACCAGAGTCTAGCAGGTCAACGCTGGGGTGGCTGTGAGTGTGCCACTGTCTTCCAGCCTGGGCAACATAGTTTGAATCCAACTCAAAAAAAAAAAAAAAGAAAGAAAAAGAAAAAGAGCCACACTGTTACTCTGTGACTTTGGTGCCTTGGTTTCTCTTTGTAACCCCTCTGCCTTTCTTTCCAGACCTGTTCTGGGAGTGAGAGCCCCATGGTTAAATCAGTGCTGATAGAGCCTTAGCCATCCCAAGCAGTGATGGAAGAATCATAGATGGTGAGCAGGGGTTTGGTGTCTCCTAACTACTCACCCCCTTCCCTGCCCTGACTGGTGTGAAATACTGATAAGGAGATATTGTTTCTCCACCAAAGACAGGCTCTGCTTTGGGGCTCATTTCAGCCCAGTATGGCAAGACAAAACTGAGTGAGCAATTCATTCTGACTCCAGAGCTCGTGGGTAGGTGTGTTTTTTACGCATGGGTAGGGATATTTCTTTTGCCTTGGTTCTCAAGGGGCGGCCAATCTGCCAGTTGCAAAGAGCGGAAGAATTGGGTCCTGGAGACATGAATTGCCTGCCTGGTTGTTTACCTTCAGCCACTGCTCCCCTTGGCCACAGCGGGGCGGTGACTCAGAGCTAGGTTCCTGCCTGGTTGCCAGATTTTGCGTGGGGGCTGGAGAGGAAGGAGAATGAATGGGCAGGAGCAAGTGGCTGCTGGATTTGTAACACCTTGGGAGGCATCTGCTCAAGAACCGAAACTGAGAAAGAGCGGGCAGCTGGGAGCCTCACTCCCTGTCTGACCTGAAGACTCCACAAGCCCGCAGCTGGGGAAGACACAGTTCTCAACATGGAGCTCAGAGAGGGAGGGAGTGTGTCGGCCGCCTTTTCTGGCAGGAACGTGAGAGCAGGTTAGTCCTGTACTAGTTTCATAGGGGTTCAGGTTGCTGCGATACATTCTGGTTTATGAAAGCCAAGTAATGACTGACAGTAGAGGGGTTTCGATAGTTGGGAGCACCCACAGTTAATTTAAAAACAGCCACAACTCAATGTAATGGGGCATGAATAGGACAAAAGTATCGTTAACTACACCTCCCTGATGTTATTACAAAGAATATATTGTTGGCAAGTGAGATTAGGGAGGACGACTGTTCTGCCTCTGTTCTTTTATGTTGTCAGTGACGTGTAGTGTTGTTAAATTTCAGTCTGTAGTAGTTTGGGATGAACCTCAGCGTCTTAAAATGTTACAGCTGGAAGGAAGAGTCTTTAAAACCTCTCCCAATCCAGCCTTTTCATTTTTCAGCTAAGGAACCTGACTTAAGTGCATTAAACAGAAGCATAAAACGGGGTGTTCTGAGGTTGGAAATGTTTCCCGTGATGTTTAAAGACTTCTGTAGAATGTGTGTCCCTGGCTCAGCCCAGCTTGCTGGGGAAGCATTTTTTTACTTGGGCTGCACTTTCTGAACCGTGGGGCTTACTCCCATAGGGGATAGAAGTGTGGTTGAAGGGGTGATCTTAAGCCACTCTGCCTGGGAGGCGAGTTCTTTAAATAGAAATGTTAATGGGGAGGCTGGGTGCTGTGCCTTAGCTCAAAGGGAAGAAAGTATGTTCCTGAGCCTCTGGTCCTAAGGCGGGCTAATCACGCTAGAGTTTGCAACATGGGCAAAGGCAAAACAACTCTCCTGGGGTGCATTTTTAGGGCTAGCAAAAGAAAAATACAGCAGGCCCTGAAGCTTGAAGCGTCCACTGTGAGCCGGGCCTGTTATCAGTGCTCCTTATAACAACCTTGCAGCCTTGGGATTAATCTTCTTTTTTTATCGATAAACTCAGAGAAGTCAAGAACTCATTCAAGGTCATGCACTACCAGTGTGTGGCAGAGCTGGGGTTGGAATTCCAGTCTGTGCAACTCTGACCTGTCTGGGGTTCCTGCAGGTCTTGTGTGGCCTTTCCAGGAGGAGAGTCGAGCCTCCTCGTTTTTCAGTTGAAGAAACTGAGGTCTGGAGAAGTTGAGTTGCTTTGGCCCCTTGTTGGTTGATAGAAACAAAAGTGGGTACTCGGCTCCTGGTGCATTGCTCCTCTGCCAACTTCCTTTAAAAAAAAAAAGTTAGGGGCCTGGCGCGGTGGCTCAAGCCTGTAATCCCAGCACTCTGGGAGGCTGAGGTGAGAGGATTGCCTGAGCCCACAGGTTCGAGAACAACCTGGGCAACTTGGCGAGACCTATAATAAATCAAAAAATTAGCCAGGCGTGGTGATGTGCACCTGTAGTTCCGGCTCCTTGGAAGGCTGAGGCGGAAGGATTGCCTGAGCCCAGCAGGTCAACGCTGGGGTGGCCATGAGTGTGTCACTGCACTCCAGCCTTGGTGACAGAGTGAGATGCCACCTAAAAAAGAAAAAAGTTAGGGAAGGCTCTCTGTGTGCAACTTCTCCATTCTCTCAGGAGTTTGGCTTTAATCCTTTCATGGTTACTGGGATCTGTGAAGCCAAAATTAAAACTTTCTATTCAGGTAGCTATCCCAAGCCCTGGGGCTCCTTATGGGAACTCGGGAAGTAGACAGGCTTGCAGCATTGGTGACTGGATCAGAAGAGGTACCGTACAAAATGAATTGGCCACTGGGTGGGTCGGAAAACCTTCTTAGAACCCAGTGAAAGGTCTGGGGTTGGGCTGGATTTCCATGTTGCTGCCCGCTTTGGTGTGGAGTGGATGCCAGCTGTGGGAGTGGGGAAGGCCCTGCAGGGCTCTGCCTCGTGCTTCCTGGGCTGGTGGTGCCCCTTACCTCCCCCGTTCTCTGCGGACTCTGTGATGCGTTGAGCCACTGAAGTCAGAAAATGAGTTGGCTTCTGCTCACCCTCTCCCTGAAGGTGTTGTGGGTTTATTCAGGCCATTGAGGCAAAGCAGTTCAATGCCTACTCCATGAGTATTCCTGTTTCTTTGCAATCGGAGATGCCTAAGAAATAAGTGAATGACTCCCCCCAGCCCTCCAGGAATTTAGGAGCTTACTTGAAGGGAGGGGAGAAGGAGAACAAACACATGTGAAATAAGCAGAGAGCAGTACTAGAGAGTATATAATCAGTCCCTAAATTGTAGGTTTCACATCAGATGCTCTCCTGGTTCACACTAGGGAGATAAAGGTGATGTTTGCATTATCCTCCGGTGTGTTTTTAATCACTCAGTCATTTCCTCTTGGGTGTTTGCATTCTATCCTTTGATTCTCTCTGTTGAGTGTATCAACCCTCTTTTGCGGGGGTAAGGGGGAAGTTGCAGGGGAGGCATAATTTCTCCCAATTACATCCTAGCACAGTCTAGGAGAGCCAAGGATGAAGTGTTCTTGACATGTGGGTGTCTTACCCTTCCTCTGGCAATAAGAAGACACTAACTGCTTTTTGATGGCTGTTAGGTTCCTTTTTTTTGAGTCGAAGTCTCACTCTGTCATTCAGGCTAGAGTGCAGTGGCGGCACGCTCACGGCCACCGCAGCCTCCACTTGCTGGGCTCAGGCGATCCTTCTGCCTCAGCCTTCCAAGTAGCTGAAACTCCAGGCACATGCCACCCCACCCAGCTACTTTTGTTATTTATTGTAGAGGTGAGGTCTCACCATGTTGCTTAGGCTGGTCTCGAACCCCTGAGTTCAGGCAATCCTCTCACCTCTGTCTCCCAAAGTGCTGGGATGACAGGCATAAGCCACCATGCCCAGCTGACCGTTAGGTCTTTATCTGCTACCTGAGTCTAGATCTCTGGAAGGTTAGCTAGCTCATTCAGAAACATGGCTTCATTTTAAGGTAGGAGTCTCCTGAGTCATTTTTTTATTCATTCATTCATTCATTCAGCAAATATTTTTTGAGCCTTTCCTATGTGCCGGGCACTGTTATTGACTGACACCGTAGTAAAAGGACAGGCAAGGCTGGGCTCGGTGGCTCAGCTTGTAATCCCAGCACTTTGGGAGGCTGAGGCGAGTGGATTGCCTGAGCCCGTGGGTTCGAGACCAGCCTTGGCAACTTGGTGAGATCTCATCTCTACAATAAATCAAAAATTAGCTGGGTGTGGTAGCTCGCGCCTGTGGTTCCGGCTACTTGGAAGGCTGAGGTGGAAGGATCGCCGGAACCCAGCAGGTCCAGGCTGCGGTGGCCAGGAGCGTGCCACTGCTCTCCAGTCTGGGTGACAGAGTGAGACTCCAACTCAAAAAAAAAAAAAAAAGGACAGGCAAGGGCCTTGCTATCATGGAATGCACATGCTAGTCAGGGAGACTGACAATGATCAAACACATACAAAAACAAGGAAAATAGCAGCTCTAATAATTTAAATATGGGGGTGTGATAGGAAGTAACTGGGGGCTACTGTCGCAGGTGGCTGGGGAGGACTCTGAGATGGCGAGAATCCTGCTGAGGTCTGAATAACAAGGAACCAGCTCTGTGAACAGGGAGAAAGCACCCGGGCGGAGAGGACAGCGACGACAAAGGCTGTTAAGTAGCAGAGCTTAGTGTCCATGGAACAAAAAGGTGGGCACTGCAGCTGGGCCAGGATGGGCACAGGGAAGAATGAAGATGAGGCTGGAACCAGCAGGGGTAAGGGCATCTAGGGTTTTGGAGGCCAAGGTGAGGAGCTTATTTTGACTCTACGTGCAATGTAGAACTGTTGTTGGGTTGGATGGAGGAGGGTGCTATGGTCTGGCTCATGTTTTCAAAGACCCGTCAGGCCTCCAGCCAGGGTGGGTGGGTGGTGCAGAGGCCAGGGGTGGGAGCCAAAAGGGCATTTGGGAGGCTACTGCAGGAGCTAGTCGGGAGACAATGGAGCGCTGGCTGTAGAGGGAGAGAGAAGTGGATGCTTCCAAGTATGTCTTGTAGGACTTGCCTCTGCGCCTCCCATGTTGTGTGTGGATGTTAAGGCCGAGAAGGGAAGAGAGGATGCCTCCGAGACTTTGCACAGTGATGCTGGTGATGGACAGAGGGAAGCCTGGAGGGGTTTGGGGCTTGGGGGAAGGGGGACTCATTCTGTTCTTGCCCTGTTAAAATTTAGATGCCTGTTAGTCACTGTTATGGTCAAGGCACAGAGTGATTCAACAGTCGTTGGGTACCTTCTGTATGCCACGCATTTTGCAAGGCTCTTTCATCTGTGGTCCCTTGTTTTGTCTTCACAACAGCCTTTTGGAGGGACATTTTTATTCCCTGTTTGCAGTTGGAGGAACTGAGGCTCTTGAGGTGAGGTAGCTTGCTCTGGTTTGAACCCAGATCTTCTGACCACAGGGTTCTGGGCTGACACATTGTTCAGGGCAGATGTTGAAAGAGGCCAGTTAGTACTGCGTTGATAGTTTACACTTAAAGAGGTGACCCACGCTCATCAAGGCCTGATTTCCCTGCTTCTGGAAGAAGGGCCCGACACAGCAGCGCCCGTGTACAGTGAGCTGCTGTAAGTCTTAATCCTGTCAAAATCATGCAAGCTTGAAAGACCATTTCAATCAGATTTTCAGTCCCCTTAGAAGTACCACATTCGCCGGGCTCGGTGGCTCAGCCTGTAATCCCTCGCCTTGGGAGGCTGGGGTGAGTGGATTGCCTGAGCCCGCGGGTTCGAGATCTGCCTGGGCAACTTGGCGAGACCTCATCTCTACAATAAATCAAAAAATCAGACGGGTGTGGTAGCGCGCGCCTGTAGTTCCAGCTACTCGGAAGGCTGAGGCGGAAGGATCGCCAGAGCCCAGCAGGTCGAGGCTACGGTGGCCGGGAGCGGCCACTGCACTCCAGTCTGGGTGACAGAATGAGACTCTGACTCAAAAAAAAAAAAAAGAAGTACCACATTGACAATGGTGATACTTTGTGCTAAATGAGCAGTTTTGTAAAAGTGTTAAGTAAAATAAACCAAAAGGAGCTTAAGACGTGAGGAAATGTGGAGATGCTGTTTCAACTTTGCTGCCTCTGATTGTGGGGCCCAAATCAGGGGGACACTTTCTTGTGTTCTTGGAGTTTCCATTTCCAGTTTGGGGACTGAACTAGGAGCATTATCAGATGATGCAGGATCCTGGGTTTTCTTGGGACGCTGGGATTTGGAACAGAGATAGCAAGTGCCTTCACAGGCCTGGAGACAGTGCTGAATGTGACTTCAGGCCCGCAGGTGACTCTTTTACAGTGTTCTGGAAGCCGCATGGAGAAGCCAGAAGGTTCAGGAGGGCAGACAGTGTTGAGCATACCAATAAGAAGATCCTCAATGGAGTCGCTTCATCAAGGGCTTTGGGGCCAGGCACTCTTCTTACATTTTAAGCTGTTTCTTTTCCTCTTTATAGCATAGGCCAGATAAAAGCTAGCACTGACCGAGCAGATTTGTCACATGCTTGCACACCAATACCACCCCTGTCACAAAGCCGGATCTATCAGGGTGCTCTGCCCTCCACTGTTGGGCATCACTCAGTCACTCCAGAACTTCTTGCCATACCAGAAAAAAATAGCCATGCTAAGTCTTTGGAGCCTTTTTTTATTTTTTGAGTTGGAGTCTCACTTCGTTGTCCTGGCTGGAGTGCAGTGGCACACTCACGGCCACCCCAGCGTTGACCTGCAATACTTCCACCCCAGCCTTCCAAGGAGCCAGAACTGCAGGTGCATGCTACCACACCTGGCTAATTTTTAGGACCCATTTACGCGTGGGCTAGCTCAGTCTTGGTTGTAGGTGGGCTCTTTCTTTCTTTTTGTGAGTTGGGGTCTCTCTCTGTCACCCAGGCTGGAGTGCCTTGACCTGCTGGGCTCAGGCAATCCTTCCACCTCAACCTTCCAAGTAGCTGGAACTATAGGCGTGCACTATCACTCTCAGCTAAGTTTTTGATTTATTGTAGAGACGAGGTCTTGCCAAGTTGTCCGGGCTGGTCTCGAACCTGTGGTCTCAGGCAGTCCACTCGCCTCAGCCTCCCAAAGTGCTGAGCCACTAAGCCCGCCCATTGGATCTTTTATGTTCAACATAAAAGACTAGAGTCACTGCTCACAATTTAGTCAAAATCCATATGAATAAAAAATTAATCTTGCATAAACCTTGCAAGCAACTGTAGGACCCATTTACACGTGGACTAGCTCAGTCTGTGGTTGTAGGTGGACTCTTTCTTTTTTTTTTTTTTTTGAGTTGCAGTCTCACACTCTGTCGCCCAGACTGGAGTGCAGTGGCATGCTCCTGGCCACTGCAGACTCGACCTGCTGGGCTCTGGCGATCCTTCCGCCTCAGCCTTCCAAGTAGCTGGAACTACAGGTGCGCACTACCATGCTTGGCTAATTTTTTTGATTTATTGTAGAGATGAGGTCTCGCCAAGTTGCCCAGGCGGGTCTCAAACCTGTGGGCTCAAGCAAGTCACTCACCTTGGCCTCCCAAAGCATGGGATTACAGGCTGAGCCACCGAGCCCAGCCTTTTTCTTTCTTTTTTTGAGTTGAGGTCTCTTTCTGTCACCCAGGCTAGAGTGCCTTGACCTGCTGGGCTCAGGCAATCCTTCCACCTCAGCCTTCCAAGTAGCTGGAACTATAGGTGCGCACCACCACTCCCGGCTAAGTTTTTGATTTATTGTAGAGATGAAGTCTCGCCAAGTTGCCCAGGCTGGTCTCGAACCCATGGGCTCAGGCGATCCTCTCACCTCTGCCTCCCAAAGTGCTAGGCTTACAGGTGTGAGTCACCGCACCCAACCTAGGTGGGCTCGTTCTTATGTTGAACTCAACTTGGTCCCCAGTTCTCCCTGGTCCTCACTATATTTTCTTATCAAGACTCTTGTATTTGGTGTCAGACTTTAGGGCCTAATCCAAGTCCTTCTGGGCCTGAGGCTTGTGGAGACGTGCTTATTTATGTGGATGGTTTCCCGTGGCCCGCCTTCACGAGGCTCACCCTTCCCTGCCATCTTTCATCTGTGATTCTCTCCCAGGTGAGATTGGCCGCTATTCAGCTTTGAGAGGCTGCTTCTGGGAGGAAAAGTGGAATTTGAAAATGAAGGCTAGATTGTGTTTACTTCATTTGCCACATCACTTTATCAGCAGCTTGAAGAGAAACAGAAGGCCTTGTGTGGAAGAAAGTTTTTGTGCTCCTTTGAAAACAGCCACTTGGCTCCCTGCCAGATCATGTCTCTACTACCTAGGAGCAAGGTGGCAATTCAGGTTTGGGAACAGGTATTTCAAGGGATGTGTCTGTGCCTGCTGATGCTTCTTGAGACGTGGTGACAGGTGACAGGAGATACGACTCTTCATGGGTTTTAGAATCGGGAAGTGGAGCAGACGGGGCCTTTTAGGTTGAGGGGTTAGAGGCAGCCAGTAAAGCCAGAGGACTTTGCAGTCTTCTGGTGGGTTTGGGGAGCCGGCATTTAACAGGCGGCCTTTGTGAGCCTAGGATAGTGGAAAGAGATCAAAAGGCAGTGATGTGCGGGAAACACAGGAATCGACTATGGTTGTGGGTAAACCTCTGCTCTTGTTGGGCCTCACCTTCCTTGTTGGGCCTGGTGTGAGGATACATAACTTGTCCTACCAGATATTTGGGACGATTAAATGGAGTAGCCCAGGGACCTAGCTGAGCTGGTTACGTTTGATTAAAAATGATCAAATTTTACAATTTCATTATTGAGGAGACGTTATTCTGGTTCATCTCTTTTCTCAGTGTATGAGTCTTTAAAAAAAATAATTCCAGCTGGGCTCAGTGGCTCAGCCTGTTATCCCAGCACTTTGGGAGGCTGAGGCAAGTGAATTGCTTGAGTCCGCGAGTTCAAGACCAGCCCAGGCAACTTGGCGAGATCTCATCTCTACAATAAATCAAAAATTAGCCGGGCATGGTAGCGTGTGCCCGTAGTTCCAGCTACTTGGAAGGCTGAGGCGGAAGGATCTCTGGATCCCAGCAGGTCAAGGCTGGGATGGCTGTGAGTGTGCCACTGCACTCTAGCCTGGGCAACGGAGTGAGACTCCAACTCAAAAAAAAAAAAAAAAATTCTAGCCTGGGTAACTTGGTGAGACCTCATCTCTACAGTAAATCAAAAAAGTAGCCAGGTGTGGTAGTGTGTGCCTGTAGTTCCAGCTACTTGGAAGGCTGAGGCTGAAGGATCGCCTGAGTCCAGCAGGTCGACGCTGCGGTGGCTGTGAGCGTGCCACTGCACTCCAGCCTGGGCAACAGAGTGTATTCTAGTAACATCCCATAGCCTGGAACCCTGACTTCCTTATGTGTGACACTGGGATAAAGATATCTGCCCTGCTCACCTCAGTGACTAGTTGAAGGATCAGAGAAGATGGTGAAAGCAAACACAGTTTAAACTTCGTGGAGCATGGGAGACTGTGGTAACGATGCTGTGAAAACCTTTTTGGCAAAAAGGGCAGCATCTATATTAGGGAAAGGAGTCTGGGGAGCTGCCTTCTGGGTTTGATCACATTTTTTGTTGACTTTTAGAAATTACCTTGGTGTCTTACACTTTCCAGCTCAAGATTCGTTACTCCCTACTCTGGGTTTATATCGACTAGTACATGTTGGGGGTGGGCAGCCCAGCAGTTGCTATGAGGGTTGTGCAGTGTATACAGAGCAGTTGCTGCTGGCTGCACAGAATCTCCAGGTGCACAGAAGATTCGCTTTTTACTCCCATCTGCCAGAGATCCACCAGCTGATCATGCAGTAGGACCAAAGGCTGTTGGGAGGCTGCTCAGCGCCATCAGGTGCTGTCCTTCAGAACTTTGGCCTTGGATGCAAGGGGAAGGATGGAGATGGAGAAGGAGAGGGAGGGGTGGTGGAGGGTGCTGTTTTTCGGTTGCCTTGCCCTTAGTGCGTTCTGATCGTGACCGGGAAGCTGCCAGGCGTCAGACTCCGAAGGGAAGGGACTGCAGGTTATCATACAAAGAATGTTGAATTTGGAAACAGAAGACCTGGATTCATGTCCCAGCCTTATCATTTACTGAAGTTATCTTGCGCAAGTCACTTAACCTCTCCGAGCCATTTCCTCATTCCTAAAATGGGGATTGATGGTGTTAATAGGCCAGAAGTGTAAGAAAATGCTGCTGTAGACCGTAAAGCTCTTTAGAGAGAATAGTGGATCGGGATGTTATTGCTTTATTGTTATTTCTTTTATGAGCAGGGCATTTTTTTTTCCTCTATGGTGGAAATGATACAGGCTTAGAGTTTGCATTTTCAAATTCCCTAGAGATGATGCTTTAGAAGCAGTGGGGTGTAAATAAAGCCTAGCACTTGAACCTGGTGCACGGATATCTGAAACAGGTGTTAGGGAGGCCTGCTTTCTGCTGCTTGGTCTTGTCTTAGACACCTCTGTCTTAACTCTGCTTTTTTGGGAAGACCAGGCTGCTGCTGCCTGCCAGATGAGGTCATAGGATTCCACGGGCTTGCCAGGGGCCAGGAGCTGGGAATTCAGAGGCTGTCTGTGGCTGGGAAGGGTGAGGGATTGGTGGGGTGGTGCACAGTTGAGGGCCAGGGAGCAGCCCCACTGATGGCTCTGCCTGTTTCATTGGCTTGTTAGGATTAAGGTTGCTCTGACCCTCAGTGCCCAACTTACCCCAGACACCAGGCCACAGGAGCCTCTGACCAGGCCGCAGGGCAGAGTAAGAAAAACTTTGTAGGCCTGGAGAGTTTTTCTTTCTTAACTTTTGTGCTATGCTGATTTAGACATACTCATCTCCAGGGAACCTTAGTGCTTTGGAGATGGGTCTGATATCTCATCACTACCCAATTGAGATGATCTATGGATGCTGACAGTGAAAGCATTTTGACTGTCTGCATTAGGAACTATAAAATGACCATGCCCTTTGATTCAGTAATTTTACCTCTGGGACTTCAACCCAAGGAAATAATTTGAATTGCAGAAGAAGCCTGTACTCAGAGATATATTGATTATAATAGCAGGGGTGGGGGCATTAGCAGAATGTAAATATTTCTAGAATGTAAGCACCATGGTGTAAGGACTTTTTTGGTTCACTGTTTATCTCTAGCACTTAAAGCAGTGTCTAACACACAGAAGTCCAGGAGACATTTTTTGAACAGTCATATGAAAAAAAATACATCTATGTATGACTATTATTCAGCCATTTCCAATAAAGAAGTCTCAGTGACATTGGACATTTTCTTTGTTGACAGAATGTGAAAAAGCAAGATAAAGATTTTTATATATAGTAAAATCACAATTTTCTTCTTAAATAGAAGAAAAAAGTAAGGAGGAAATACTCAAGTATATCTTTACATGGTGAGATCATGGGTGACTTTCTGGTTTTTTTTTTGAGTTGGATTCTCACTCTGTCACCCAGGCTGGAGGGCATTGGCATGCTCCTAGCCACCGCAGCCTCGACCTATTGGGCTCAGGTGATACTTCCACCTCAGCCTTCCAAGTAGCTGGAGCTACAGGCATGTGCCACCATGCTTGGCTAATTTTTTGATTTATTGTAGAGACGAGGTCTCGCCAAATTGCCCAGGCTGGTCTGGAACCCACGGGCTCAGGCAATTCTCTCACCTAGGCCTCCCAAAGTGCTGGGATTATAAGCGTGAGTCACCATGCCTGGCCTCTTTCTGTATTTCTAAACTGTCTAAAATAACTTTTATTTTGAAAAAATTCTAAGTAAGTTGTATTCTTTTTAAAAGAAGGAGGTTACTTTAGTTTATTTGTAGAGCAAACCAGCCAGCCAGCTCCTCCTCTTTCTCAGAGAACCAGGCAGCCTTTGTCGATGCACAAAACACCTACACACTTTGGTTGTGTCTGTCAGCTTGGCGTGGAAGCTGATCCCTCCTAACTTCAAAAGGGTGATAGAAACTCCACAGTGTTGAAATTGTGCAGGTCATGTTGCAGAGACATGCCCATACATTTATATCCCATCATTGAAGTGAAGACATTTAGTAGTAGGGAGAAGAATTTTAAGAAGATAGAATTTTCTGGGTGGGTGGTTAATTCTTAGAATTCTTTTGCTGGTTCATGGTTTTGGAAGCTGTTGAAAGTATCATCTACTTTCCTTCATTCTTGTTTTAGCTCGTGCTGTCTTATAGTACCTTTTTTTCCGGCGTCTCAGTGTGTTGGAGTAAGTACTTTATGGAATGTCTCTCCAAGATGCGGTGTTCTCTTGGAGCCAAGATCTCCTTAAAATTAAAATCCCTGAGCTGGTGGCGAAGTTCTGGCAGGTTAGGTGTCTCTTAGAGGAAAGGCCCACTTTTTCTACCTTGTGAGGAGTCTTTGATGACCGGGTCCCCAGACATTGCTGACCTGTTGTTATGTCTATGTGTCTTCTAGTCACATGACTTCTCATCCTTCATGTCTCTTTCTTTTTAGCCATAACCAGCAGACCACTGCATTCAGGCATCCTGTGACGGGGCAGTTTTCTCCGGAAAATAGTGAATTCATTCTTCAAGAAGAGTAAGTATCTTTATGTTTTCTTCTCCTCCAGGCAGAGTTTGGGAGTTTAAAGGCATTTGACCAAAACAAAACTTTCTGGACTATTTTCTGACTCAGAGCAGCTTGGTTAATTCAAAGTGAAATGCAAGCATTTAATTTTTCAGTCTCCAGCCTTCTCTCGGTGGAAAGATATGGAAGAGGAAAGATGATACAGGAATGTGGTGTGATGGGTATTGTCAGATCCTCTTAAAGATTTCCTTTCTCCTGATACATCCTCGAACACATTAGCTGTGCTCTCAGAGGACCCACTCATCTGACTGAAATATAGCCTTGGGTTAAACCAGGCATAGTGGTGTGCACCTGCAGTAAAACTAGCCAAGAGGCTGAGGCGGGAGGATGGATTAAGTACAGCAGTTTGAGGCTAAAAAGGGTGTGTGTGTGTGTCCCCAGACTAAGCTGAACCAACCTCCCAGCAAAACCTCAATAAGAGTCCAAAGCCAGGGCTTAGAAGAGAGGAGAGCTAGTAATACTTGTTGTTCCTGAACACTAAGTTCTTTCTGTTCTCTTTTCTTAACACAAGAACTTTCCTGCTCCTCAGCTCAGTTTCAGCAGGGCCTGCTGGGTGCTCAGAGGCAGGTTCCACCACTCAGGGCTTGTCTACTTAAAACTGCACATGCAGTCCAAGCCGGATGTGTTCTTCTTTCAAAAATGGAGGCAAGAAATGTGTGCGAGTAGCTCTGCCCCCTTCTGCTTACCAGAGACATTCTGTTTGAAGAAACATTTCTGTTTGAGAGGCTAATAAAGGGATGTTCACTTTAAGGTTTTTTTTTCTCCTTTTTCTTCAAATTCTTTTTTCTCTGTTGAGTCACTTAGACCAAATACGATCTTAAAATAAATGATCAGTAGTTATGTTTTTATGGCATTGCCCCTCCCCCCAGTACTTACATCTTGAAACCTTTTATTATGGAAAACTTTTAACACATCAAAAGTAGAGAGATAAGGTAATAAGTGCAATATACTCATTGCCCATTTTCAACAATTTCCAAAACATGGCTAATTTTGTTTCATCTCTCTCCTTCCGCTTACCCCCCTGGATTATTTTGAAGCAAATTCCAAACATATCATTTTATCTCTGTCTTATTTTCAGCTTAGAATCAAGATCCTACAGTACATTTAAAACTAGGAATCTGTAATTATGGCAAAACTGACATTCCTCATGTGTTTGTTTCGTGCCAGAGGCTTTACATGCATATCTCATTTAAAAGATAGTCCTGAGAGGTAAACCATCATCACCATTTTAGAGATAAAGAAACTGAGAGCCGAAGAAGAACCGTCACTTGCCCAAAGTCACATGGCTTCAAGTAGAGAGCCAGGATGCCAACCCATTCGAGGCAGGCTTTAAGGACTGTGCTGTTCCTTTACCAAGTCCAACCCCCACCAGAGTCAGAGCCGCTTGCTAAGATATGGTGATGCTGGTGGTCCATGGACGTGATGGCCAGAGGCTGAGCTTGAGGGTCTGACTCTGGAAGCACTCTGGAGTCTACCAGGGCCTAACTCCTGTGTAGAGAGAAGGAGTGGAAGGTAAAGATAGTCTTGTCTCCTAGATTGAAAAAGAACTACTGTGTAAAGGCAGAGATGGAATGTGGATTCTCCAAATTCCAGCTCGGGATGAATTTGTTTATAGAATCCTGAAGGTCAGAAGCTATTGGGAGGACACTAAGTTCAGTCCTGAGGAGTCTTGGAGACACAGTCACCCATCGTTATTATCTGGATGGAGAATCCCTGAGAACTGTTAGCTTGGGGAGTTACCAGCTTCAACAAGAGCTGCTAGAAAACACAGACTTCCCATCTCCAAACACTTCTGTTGCACACACTTCTTTTTCTTCTCATTCTTAACAAAAGACTTTGTCCCTGACTACTTGTGAGAAGGTGGCCTCTTTCCTACTACCAGAATATCTCTGGAATTAATCTCGATTCCATTCAGTTGCCAAGAAAAAAAATGTTTCTTCTTTCAAAGGGTCACCTTTTGCCAGGTGCGGTGGCTCACACCTATAATCCCAGCACTTTGGGAGGCTGGGGTGAGAGGATTGCCTGAGCTTACGGATTCAAGACTAGCCTGGGCAACTTGGTGAGCCCTTGTCTCTACAATAAATCAAAAAATTTAGCTGGGCTCGGTGGCTCAGCCTGTAATCCTTCGCTTGGGGAGGCTGAGGTGAGTGGATTGCCTGAGCCTGCGGGTTCAAGACCTGCCTGGGCAACTTGGCAAGACCTCGTCTCTACAATAAATAAATTAAAAAATTAGCCT